>JABSTQ010000913.1:0-13054 GCA_013358835.2 Ixodes persulcatus
TTTCTGTCCGAGTTTAGAGGAGTGCAGGAGTCGTGCAGCGGCGGCGCAGAACCAGTGCAGCCGCCGCGTTAGTACTGGCGCTGTGATCGGCTGATCGGCAACAGATGCAGACGACACCCTGCGCTTCCGAGCGGAAGCGCAGGGTGTCGTCTGCATCTGTTGGCTCTTGTTTCTCCACGCCACGTTGTATGCTACATTTAATTAGTCGCGGTTTGATGAGACCATTCGTGTTTCCTTAGTTTAATAACGGAATCTTTTCTGTGAAAATGTTTTATTCGAGTGTACTAAAAACTTTTTCTGCAAGAAATGTGTTTCTGTCTGCATTTTTAACGGCCGTTCGGTCCCTGTCGTTTCCATAAGCGTTCGCGTCGTTCACATTCATTGAGCAATAGTAGATTCATTCCTAGTCTCTCAAGTTTCGCATTTCGACGATAGGTTCGCGGCATCAGGTGATTTTGCGTCGGGAGTCACTGGTGGCAGTGTGCGGTCGGCCGCGGTCACCTCGAAGACGAAGGCCTGACGATAGCGTTTTGGCCAATACAGTTATCGACCGTAACTTTGGCGTCAAGCTGAAGCGTTTATTCTGATTCTCAAGAGAGACCTGCGTGGAACTACCAAGCCACTGCCGATTCTCGGCGTTTTTCCCAGGCCCGTTTGTGGGCGTCCACAGATACCAGCGGACAAAGCATGCAGTATTATGCTCAGCTACGAGGCATGCGAGGGCCAATGTACTAAATCCCAGACCTCTGCAATGTATCGGAGTCGTCAGTATGCATCCAACAGCAACTGAAGGCGGAGACTATCAAGAGTGCAAGACCTTTCCCGTGTCTGTAAGGAAAAATATCAACACTGTGGATCCCCAGATAGCATCAAAAAGAAACAATTTACGTGAGCCAATATTTCAACACTTACCACAGGGAGCCAAACCTTCACGAGCAGGTGCCTAAAACACTTTAAGAATATCATATTCAATCATATTCCTACCCTCGGTTATGATCTCGATTCCGCGTCCACTGCGGGTACGTTATTATCATAAATGAGAAGAAATGCAACCTCCGTATCGGCGTTATTGTTAAACATCGCAGACACTTGAGCAAGAGCTGCGAAAAAATGGCACCGCGAGCAGAGACGGACGAGGAGTGTCGTCTGCTATCGCCGTCTGCTCTTGTCGTCTGCTTCTGCACGGACGCTGAACTGACTCCGGAGCCGGTGCAAGATTTTGAGGAACTGGGTCTGAACTCGTTCAGAACTGGGATGAATCGAACGCGCCAGTGCAGCGGCCGTGCAACTTCCGGTTGAATCGAATGCACCAGTTCCTGCACTGCTGAACTAGTTCAGCCAGTTCAGGCGAATCGAACAGACCTGCTGTTTCCAGCAAGTCGGCTCTGGTTTTGGGCGCACGTTCGGTTATTCTACACTTGAATATTGGCGTGACAAAAACCTCGAATGCCCAAAGTTTTCAGTCACCAAGAGCTAACCCTTTTCACTCTAGCGACGCTACGCCGGCTTAAATTAGTCGTGTCACAAATTTAGAGCAAACGACCACCGCTAGGGGCTGTTTTTCGGCCTGTGGTTGGCTCCGAGATGCTCGCCTATTCAAACCAATGTATGGCCAAACTCTCTCAATAAACGGCTCTGGCCTGGAGCAGAGCCGTGTATTGGGAGAGTTTGGCCAAAAGGCGGAGCAAAGGCCGCCGCCAGCGTCCAATATTCCCCCCACGCTTAGAGCGTAAACTAAATTTGTGACACAGCGTCGACCAATCAGGAGACCTCTACTCCATCTCACAAATGTCTGCAGTGAAGACAAAGGCACAGGCGCGCGAGCCTAGCTCAGCGAAACGCTTTTGTTTGTACGAGACCTCGTGCATAGGAGGCACTTTCCAAAGCCACGCGCTCGTGCCCATGCCTTTGTCTGCACTGCTAGAACAGCGTCCTGAGACTGGCTGAAAGAAAACAGTGCAAAGGGTGGGGTGCGCGAGCGTCTTGAGACGTGGAGTTTCGATCGGCACGGCTCAAATTATACTTCGTTTCACTTTATCTGCGAGCGAAGCCAAAGCTAGAAGCGCGAGACCAGCGCTTTTTGCATTTCTCCCCAGCTCGCGCGCTCGAGCAAAGCCTGAACGCACGGAGCTTCCGTGCTCGCGCTTCCAGTTTTGCCTTCGCTGGCACATAAGGTGAAACGAAGTATAGTCGTGTCACATATTTAGATCACACGACCACCGCTGGGGGCTGTTTCGCGGCCTGTGGTTGGCCCCGAGATGCTCGCCTATTCAAACAAATGTATGGCCAAACGTTCTCAATAAACGGCTCTGGCCTGGAGTCGTTCGAAGCGCCACCTATATTTCCGTTTTACAACTGTGATTCTAAAGAGCACAGCTGAAGCGCCAAATGGCGATCACAACGCTTTTTCTCCCGCAGCGGTCACTCGAGGAACTGCACGTGGCATCTATTTTAGCTTCAATCGGCCATTTCAGAGCCGAAACAGATACCGTGGAAAGGGTTACAGCGGTGCCACCCCCCTATCCCCAGCGGACGCGATGCGCCGCGTCACATCACCGAAGCTAAAATGCACCTAGGTCGGGACGCGCTACCTGAAATCCCCACTGAGGCATGGTTCTATAAAAACAATATTAAGTGTGCTGCAAAACCTTGAAAACTAAAAAATTTAGAAAACATCACGCGCCCCTCATTTTGTACTAACTCCAATAAAAGGTACTACAAAAAGAGTTTTTTTTCCGTTGATTTTTACGTTTCTAGTAACGTTGAAACGAACGCATCCCGATTCAGTTACCAAAGCAGCCGTCCGGCGGCGCGTCGAGCGACTCCGGGCGATCGTGGTGAGTGAGGGGGGGTACTGTTCTTGCATGCAGCGTCTATGAACAGTTCCGTAACTGAGTTAATCTAATAACGTTGGACAAGCCCCCGTTTTCTTGCTCGCTTTAGCAGACAAAACCCAATATTTTTGTTCGCACTATCAGGCTAATACCCCTGTCAGACGGGCGCGTTAAATGAAATTTAAGCAAAATGACATTATAGCTCGGCCAATCCGCGTGCTTAATACGCCACGCTGCGCGTGCACGCGCCACGTGCAGAACCAGGATCACGAGTTGATTCGACGAGCGGTGAATGGCATTCGATCAAAATGACATTTACTTTCCCGTCTGACAGGGGTATAACCCCCGCTCTTCACTCCTGTTAGCAGACGAGCGCCGGTTCTTCGGTGGCGTTGTCAGACAGACATCACCTGTCATTGGTATTGCAGCTCGTTTTGAGACAGCGAGTTTGAATTGCGCTCTGACCAAACACTAAGCTCGGTTCCTGGTAGTGATGGGCAAATTGCGAAGCTGGATATGGCAATGCGCGATAAGATCTTTGAACGGCACCACGGCTCAGTGCAATATTTGCGACGAGGTTTTTCAAACTAACATGTCTACGTCCTCCGTCGCAACGCCCCTGTCAAAGGAGCACGGACTTCAAACAACAACAACAAAACGTCAATTGTAAGTAACAAAACACTACTTGTAAACACAATTGTTTAGTGTTTCGAGTTGAATCGTTTAGGTTCTCAATGAAATGCGACATGTCGAATTAGTAGCGTTAAAAAGAAACTGCCAATAAATCACCAACCGGTTTCGGGCGCGCAGTATTTACCTACGCACCGCGCAAAGCCGAAGCTCCGCGAGAGTGACGCTACTGGTGGTGATGAAGTGCGAAAGTCTTAAAATTATAGATCATCACATTATCTAAATAAAAGGATGAAACTGGTCATCGAATTTTATTTATGACCGAGTCCAGCTCAGCCCAGTGTCATCTAAACTATAAAGTGGTATTCTTGGCGCTTGTAGCGTTTATTTCAGGGAGAGAAAGTCTGAGAAAGAAAGAAAACAGTATTTACTTCCTTGCTAACATGTTTTTTTTTTAAAGTGTTGGTGAAGACTATGATTTAATTTATTTATTTGAAGAATATTAGATAGGTGGGCGATTGCCCATAGAGAAATGTTTGACGCAACTTATGATTAAGACAACGCCATGACCTCAAACTTTCAATATTTATAACCAGCGCTGGAATCACATTGGGAGCAAGTTCGGTGTTTACGCGAGGTACAGCTTATTATTACGGGTCAAAAAACAAGGTGTCGATTTCTCGATCAGACTCAGTAGCTGCAATACTTTATAAAAGAAACTACACGGCACGCTAATAAAAAGAGGAGGGAGAACATTTGTCTACTTCTTGAACGCAGGATGCGGTGGTGTCAGAAAGCTGAGCTCTGATTAAAAGTAATGAATGTGGACACTAAGGATAGCGAGCTTTAGATCTAGTATCGTCCGCTTCTCGAGCAGAGTGGTGTCAGGGTCAGGCGTTTGGGCGCCGAATGCCAGCTTCATCTGCCAGTCTTAACAATGGTTGCCTTAATTATTTCTGGCTTTCCGAAATCACCGGCTCTTCACGAAAGAGAGCCTAATCTTCGAGAAAGGAAAGAAGAAATGCCGCGGACAGTACGCTGCTTGCGTTGGCTAACAATTAACAGCCAGACGTGTTGTACAACGCCGAACTCACCACGTAGTACATGTCCTCTTGAGATCGAAAAGCAGCCAGTGGACCAGAGCTTCGTCGCGCACGTGATCACAGCCTCTAACCGTACTTTCTTTGCTACTCTGCTTTACTTTCGCCGTGTGACTAACTTTTTTTACCCGAAAGTTGAGTTATCTCTGAAGTAGGCTCTTGATATGTTGTTCGTCATCGGTAGTTAAATCTGGGCTTTACTTTCAATAGCATTAATTTTACTACCAATAGTTCAGCACCACTCCTTGTAGTTTTTTGCCAGTTTATCAAATGAGACAAACATTCAAACAAGATGGTCATAAAAGAAGATTTACATAACACAAAATTACTTCTCGATGTGGCGTTTATGACCGCTTTATTATCTCGAAGCCTGACTTTTTAGGCTTCATAAAAATACAGGTGCTGTGTTCTGTGGTTCTATCGGCGCTTGGTTTACTCCAAATCAACTCGGTGACAATTAAAAAAAATTAGATGTGACGTGTTCATGCGAGTACTGTAATTTTGGGCCGATCATTATTTTCGTTTTTAAACTTTGCTTTCATTTTTAACATAAGTGAAGTAATTTTTGGTTATTAAGCATTAAAAATGAACTGCTCGAAAAGTGCTGTTCATGGCACTAGTCATGTGATCTCACTTATTAATTTCCAAGACGAAGGTAATTGCCAATTACTGATTCAGGTGAGAGTGAATGTGCTTAAAATAGCACCTGTCTGTATTAAGTATACAACTACGTTGTGTAAATAAAGCTCTTGCAAAACTGTGTACACAGGCACGACTTGACATGCTAACTTTGTTTTTTATAGCCAGCCTACCCTGGATGAGAGAGACACCAACGAGTCTACTACTGATGACGCTCCTGGCAGCACTGAGGACACCAGACATGCAACGTCTCAGTCATCAATTGTGCATAAACCAAGAAGAAAGCGAACAACATGTACAGAGAGGCAGGAAAAGGTCGATCAGGCGCTAGCAAAATGATAGCTGTCAACCTGTTGCACTTGACATTCACAACAAGTTCCGGATTCAGGAGCTTTATGGAGGTGGTCGAGCTGTAGCGCTCACCACTGACTGTTGGACGTCTAGGGTGAAGACAGTAATGGGTCAGCCAAAAATGTTTTTAAGCTTAAAGTTTTTTCTCAAAGACCATAAGCCGGAAATGCCTCTTCGAGTAGTTGTAAATGAGAATGGAACTTGGCAAATGGTCGTATCCAAGTTTCTGCAACGAGGGTTGGGGCTAGTGCCTCTTGAGAAATCTCTTACGTTAAGGAATTCAGAAGAATTGATTCACATCTTGAGTGTTAATTATGGGAGAAACTGCTCGGTACTATCAATGGACATTAAAGATTTATATTATTCTCTAGAAAAGAAAAGACTAATGAACGCGGTAAGGGAGTTTCTGGAGTTAAATTTAGTCATGTTTCAATCTGAGTCAGGAATATCGGTAGAAGGCTTCCTTACGATACTAGATCTGTATCTTCAGTCGACTGTTCTAGAATTGGAAGGTCAAACCTATGTGCAAAAAGAAGGCGTATGTATAGGCTCCTCGGTAGCGCCCATAGTAGCTGAAATTTACCTCAACACTATGGACAGAGTTGTTTATGACAAAATGAATGAAATGGCATCAGATGTAGGGTTCGTCAGAAGGTATGTTGACGACATCATTATTTGCACGTTTAAGGATGGTTTATTAGAATCTCTGGAAACGTTGGTAAGATCAACGGCCCCGTAACTACAGTTTACAGTGGAAAAACCTGAAGAAGGAGTGCTACAGTTCTTGGATATACGCGTTCATGTTAGGGATGGGTTGTGCTGGGAGTACGGGAAGATAACGCAAAAACCAGTTCTTTCCAAACATAGCTGTCATTCAAAGATCGTAAAGGCCGGAGTGGTCAAGTCACTAGTCAAAAATGCGTTGGATAGGTCGTGCACACATTACATGAATCAAGCAGTACAGAGACAGTGGAGGAGACTTGAAGATGCGGGGTATCAAGAGGCATTCATAAAAAGACAACTGTCCATAAATATCAAAAATGTGAAGAAAAAGCAGGAAGCAGGGAACCGGAGAGCTGTTATAACATATTTTCATGACATATCGCACAACTTGAAGGCGTGTGCCAAGAAGTTTGGTGTCGAGACCGTTTTTACTACAGACTTCAAGTTAAGTAGACTGACACCGTTTCAAAACGGACATAGAGGATGCCAAAAACAGCACCGTGAAAAGTCAGTATCTTGCAAAAAATCTGTAGTATATGGGATACCGTTGGCTTGTGGTTTCAAATATGTAGGTCAGACTTCAAGATGCATCAATGATAGACTAACTGAGCACAAACGGAACGTGAAAAACAAAGTGTCAAACTCGGAATTGGCTACACATATTCAGGAATGTAACAATTGTGAAGTTGACTGGTCAGGAACAGAGGTGCTAGACAGAGAATCTAACGACATGAAACGTGTAGTGAAAGAAACTATTAGAATAAATACGTTGGGCAATTGCGTAAGTCAAGCATCAATGCAGCTAGGAAGCCAGTCGATTTTGTTTCTCAAAATATGATTTTTTTTTTTTTTTTTTCGGAGGACATTGTGTGAAGCGTGCGGTTCTAGATTAGGTTTTGGACGTTTGCTGTTTTTTTTTTTTGGTTCAGACCGACCTCGCAGAGGACATTGATAAGGTCTTGAAACTAGAAGGTCTTTGTGGTTGTAATGGAAAGAGAAGCTATCTGTGTGCGTTTGGCAGTAACCTTTTGTCGCGCTGTAGTCTGTCTGTATTGTTCGGAATGTTTTTTTGTCAAGAGGTCACTCTATGTAGTGTGAGTTTCTAGATTAGCTTTTAGACGGTTCTTGTTCTTTTGTCTTTTGTTCAAAACGTCGGTACAGAGTACAATGGTTTACTCTTGCGGTTTAGAAGGTCTTTGTGGAAAGAGAGAAGTGTATCGGTGAGAGGTGACGGTGACCTTGGGAGATGGCTATAAAAGCTGTGAACGAAATAAATTTTGTTAGCTGAGTTTGAGACGGTTGTCCTGTCCCCTTTTTTCTGTCTTACAACTTTTCTTCATTTTCCTTCCCAGTCTCAGGATTTTAAAACATCTTTAATAAATAGTTTGGTAAAATGTCACGTTACCTTGAAATACCGAATATAAATGTCCAAGCTAATTATTCGTGCGCTTCACTAACATTAATAGTAGTATATTACGGAATAAGGTCATGAAGTTGTTACCGGCAGCGAGACTAGCAACTATATTGTCTTGGCACTTTCTTTGCGTGTGATCAGGCATTTCTATAACTCTGATCATTCAGTAGGGGAGTTCGATATAAGTCAAGTTTGAATTATTTGAAGTTGATTGAATATACTTCTTTCGTCCTGCCGCAACGTTGTAGGGTGATTTCGTCGAGGATACTGGATGCCTGCTACCTTGTACTCATCTCGTGACAGTTCTTAACACTGTTTACTGCAGGTAAGCGTAGTCCGATATTTTATTTTGATTTCCTTGTTCCCATTTGTGCACTTGAAATGGGGCTCTTGATATTTATGTTGATTTTGTGTGTGTGCTGTTTGTTGGTTTCCGAGAGAAAATTGAGGGTATACTTCGAGAAAATGAATTAGAGTTAGACACACAAGGCGCTTGAGTGTGTCTTTTTCGGTGTTCTTTTCTTTGTATTTTCGTCCTCATGTGCTGTTCTTCTCATGTCTAAATAAAACATACATTCAATTTTAATCTGGCAAATTACTTCGGCAAAAATATTTACATATTTGCCGAAGTTCGACATTCAGCAGTTTGAAATTATTCGGGCGCTTTGCAAACATTAAAACTAGTATATTACGGAATAAGGTCATTAAGTTGTTGCCGGCCGATAGATTAGCAATTATAATGTTGTCTTGGCTTTTTTTTTGTTTTTTGCGTGTGATCAGGCTTTTTAAAAAGTCGAATCATTCAGTAGGTGAGTTTGATATGGCTTAAGTCTGCAATATTTGAAGTTGATTGAATATATTTCTTTCGCCCTGCGGCAACGTTGCAGGGTAATTTCGTCGAGGGTACTGGATGCCTGCTACCTTGGACGCATCCCGTGAAAGTTCTTAACACTGTTTACTGCAGGTAAGCGTAGTCCGATATTTTATTTTGATTTCCTTGTTCCCATTTGTGCACTTGAAATGGGGCTCTTGATATTTATGTTGATCTTGTGTGTGTGCTGTTTATTCTTTTCGGAGAGAAAATTGAGGGTATACTTCGAGTAAATGAATTAGGGTAAGACACACAAGGCGCTTGAGTGTGTCTTTTTCGGTGTGTTCTTTTTGTGTGTTTTCGTCCTTGTGTGCTGTTCTCATGTCTAAATAAAACATACACTCAATTTTAATCTGGCAAAGCTTTCGGCAAAAATATTTGCATTTTTGCCGAAGTTCGGCAATTAGGGTTGGCGGTCATGGGGGTCTGCTGTGGTGCTGAGTAGGTAATGTGGTTTAGCGCTCTGTGGTGTATGTTCTTCCTCTGTCCTTGTCTTAAAGCGCAATCCTGTTTTTTCACGTACAATACTGTGACGGTTGTAAGAAGAGGAAGAAGAGTCACGTCGGGGACGAGCAGGGAACATATTGGGGCAAGGGACACGCTTAAATAAAAGCGTTACACTGGTGTCAGAAGTGGGATCTTCAGTCAAGACGCCTTCTGCCGGCACGCACAGACCTTCCTCAACAGCCTGAGGATGAGATCCCGCGAACCGGAGAAGCCATCGCGCCCCGGCCGGTTCCCGACTCCATCGACCCCAACATTCGAACTGACACTTCATCGGCCATTGAAGCCCTGCTGGATGCCCACCACCAACGGACTGTCCAGGAGCTCAGGCACAGAGACGCGGCCCTTTTGGAGGTTCTGTCGAATTTATTCGAACGAATATCGGTCGCACTTCTTGATGGCCTGCGAGTGCTGGTCCAGCCAGGCCTTTCACAGGCAAGTCCAAGTAATCTTCCACCAACATCAGTGACGACGAATGTCGCGCCGGCTATACCTCTATCTACTCCACGCCTTAAGCTGCGGCCATCGCAATTTGACGTCACAGGCACATGGTCTGCCTACGTAACACAGTTCGAGATTCTTGCTAAAGCCAATCGCTGGACCGAAGAGCAGCAGGCACAAGTACTTGCAGTCAACCTCAGCGGTCCAGCGTTGCAAGTGCTCCTCCACATGCCGCCAGAATCCCGTGGCTCGTACACCTTGCTGGTCCAGGCGTTAGAAGAACGTTTCGGCGATGGGCCTCAACGTCACCTACACCATGCTGAACTACGTCATCGACGACAAGCATCGGGTGAGGCGTTGTCCCAGCTCGCTGACGATATCGAGCGTCTTGCGCGCTTCTCGTTTCTCGGGTCTTCCGAAGACACCGTGGATGCTGTCAGCACTGCGGTGTTCATTGATGCTATTGCATCTGAAGAGATTCAAGAGGCTGTGCGCCTTTACCACCCCCGCACATTTCGGGCCGCTCACACGTATGCATTAGAAGTGGAGGCCGCTCGCAAGGCCTCACGGTGGACAACCATGCATCAGTCGGCAACCACCCTCCCAAAATTACTTGCTCGAGTTACCAAAAAGAAGCCCACAGCAGAACAGACTGTCTTGTTGCAAGTGAAGATGCACAACCACCAGTTGCTCTTTGCAAGGAAACTACACCTGCTACCTCGCTACGCTCGTGTTCAGTTGACCTCGGTGCTCACCTTATTCCGCTATACAAGGCAACTGCTCCTCGACTTCAACAAGATGACGCTGTCCTTCTGAGAAGCTTTCTATCTCGTTTTTCGAATGCATTCAGCATTAGCAACACCGATTTAGGAAAGACAAATCTGACCGCACACCGCATCATAACCGGTGATGCTGCGCCTATTCGACAGCCACCTCGCAGGGTGCCGCTGGCTAAGCGCTCGCACGTAAATGACCTTGTTTAAGAAATGCTCACACAAGGTGTCATTGAGCCAGCCTATCGACCCTGGTCCTCGCCTATCACCTTGGTAAAAAAGAAGGATGGATCGACTCGATTTTGTGTGGATTATAGAAAGCTGAATGACGTAACAAAGAAGGATGCCTTTCCACTGCCACGGACAGATGATATCTTAGACGCACTCGCGGGTTCCAATTGGTTCTCGACTCTCGACCTGAAGAGCGGTTACTGGCAGGTTCCAGTACATTCACCTGACCGCGAAAAAACAGCCTTCAGCACAGGCTGTGCACTCTACCAATTCACAGTCATGCCATTGGGGTTGTGTAATGCGCCCGCAACGTTCCAACGTCTGATGGAGAAGGTTCTTCAGGGACTGACCTGGTCCGCGTGCCTTGTGTATTTAGACGATATCGTGGTCCTTGGGAAGACGTTCGCCGAACACTTGACAAATCTTGAGCTGGTTCTTCAGCGTCTTCAGGACGCAAACCTGAAACTAACTCCTAAAAAATGCACCCTATTGGCTAAGGAAACTCGGTACCTAGGCCACGTTATTTCAGCCCATGGAGTTTCTCCTGACCCAACGAAGTTGTGTGTCATAACCGATTGGCCGACCCCGACATCAGGTGCGGACATTCTGAGTTTCCTTGGCTTGGCGACTTACTACCGGCGATTTGTTCCTGGTTTCTCACGAGTCGCTAAACCGCTTTATGCTCTAACTGAGAAGTCCAAGGTGTTCAACTGGTCCACCGAATGTCAAGACTCTTCGAGGCACTCAAGCAGGCATTAACATCGCCCCCTGCACTGGCTTACCCAAAAGATGACGCCTTATTCATTCTTGATACAGATGCAAGCAACACTGCGGCCGGTGGCATTCTATCCCAACAACAAGAGGGCCACCAGCGAATCATCGGGTATTATAGCAAAGCCTTCACAAAACCAGAGCGTAACTATTGCACCACAAGACGCGAGCTTCTTGCTATAGTCAAGGCGCTCTCTCACTTCAATCACTATTTGTGCGGCAGGAAATTCATTATTCGTACAGACAACGCGGCTTTGACATGGTTGCTTGGTTTCAAGGCGCCAGAAGGACAAGTCTCGCTGGCTGGAACAACTCCAGCAGTACAACTTTGAGATCAAACATCGGGCCGGATCACATCACAGCAACGCTGACGCCCTCTCCAGACGACCATGCAGTGAGGGCTCCTGTCGACAGTGCTTGAGTATGATCCGCCGTAATTCGACCCGGACGGACATGTTCTGCCAGGTAGCCATCTCTAACAACATCTGGACACCTCAAGAGAACCAAGAAGCCCAGTTGCGCGACCCTGCTGTCGGCCTATGTGTCCAATGGAAGCGAAGCGGTCGCCGACCGCCACGTACCGAGATATCTCACCTTTCTCCAGACGTCTTAAGCTATTGGGCCCAGTGGGACACGCTGGAATTGCGCAACGGACTTCTTTATCGTCGCTGGGAATCACCTACTGGTGACCGAGTCGTGTGGCAGCTAGTGGCACCACCCGAGTTCCGCGCCCAGATTTTCAGACAGCTTCACAGCACTCCTGAAGGAGGCCATTTTGGCGTCAATCGTACTCTTCGGAAGATACGCGAGCGCTTCTACTGGTTGCAGTGCCATAATGACGTTGGATTATGGTGCCGGCAATGCGACATGTGCGCCTCGCGTAAGGGCCCACACAAGAAGCGCACGCGCCTTTGCAAGAATGCACCAGTGGAGCACCATTTGAACGTATCGCCATCGACGTTCTAGGTCCATTACCTCGATCAAAAACGGGAAACAGGTATCTTCTCGTCATTGTGGACTACTTTTCGAAATGGCCAGAAGCCATCGCCATTCCTGATCAGACTGCTCCTGTTGTGGCGGATGCTCTGGTGACTCACTGGATATCCCGATACGGCGCACCCTTGTCGCTGCATTCCGACCAAGGGCGGAACTTTGAGTCCCAAGTATTTCAAGAGGTTTGTCAACAATTTAACATAACCAAGACAAGAACGACGCCACTGCATCCTCAGTCCAATGGACTCGTGGAGCGCTTTAATTGCACCATACTGCAGCATTTGGCTATGTTTGTTAACAGCCATCAAGACGATTGGGACGACTTTGTTCCTTTATTTCTGTACTCCTACCGAACAGCGGTCCATGAAGTCACCGGGTCTACGCCTGCTATGATTCTCTTTGGGCGGGAAATTCGTATGCCATGCGACCTCGCCTTCTTAAGACCGCCAGACCGTCCCTCTCAACCAGAGTCGTACATTAATGACCTGATGACACGTCTTGAACAGACCCACGACTTCGTCAGAAGCCGCTTGTCTATCGGCTTCCAGCGCATGAAGGCACGCTATGACGAGCACAGCACGCAAGAGGTTTTTGAACCGGGTGACAGAGTATGGCTGTATAACCCACTACGAAAACGAGTACTTTCACCGAAACTCCAAAGAAACTGGCAAGGGCCATTCACTGTTGTCGCGCGTCTTAACGACGTGGTGTACCGTGTGAGAAACAAGGCCCGTTCTCGCATGTTTGTGGTACACAGGAACCGCCTCGCTCGCTACGAG
>JABSTQ010000914.1:0-21687 GCA_013358835.2 Ixodes persulcatus
CCCCACGTCGGAGACACTAGGCGCGTCTTATGGTAGTGTAACTTTCCACTGCCTAAACACCTAATAGCAAATTACTTACGGTGTATTTGCTTAAAGGGTTTCTACAGAAAAATAAGCAGACGTTATCGCGTTTCGAAGTCACGTGCGCCAAGTCACGAATGCTTGCTAATTTCCGTACTACGCCACTTCGCCGAGAGCTGGGGATTGTCCCACCTTTTCGGCGAGGAAATAATATGCCGTCGAACGAAACTTCGATGGTTGTGTATAAAAAGAATGGCGAAAGTTTGAAGTCGGCGTCTTTTTGCACCGACAGCGACAAGGTTGACAGTCCGATATTGGTTTTTTTTTTTTTTCATCGACGTAATAGAAGCACCGTCGATCTCTCAAAGTTGACGTTGTTTGTTGAGAATGCCGCGACTTCAAACATCCACCATGCTTTTCAAAAACATTAATACACTAATCACACCCATCGTTCAATGCCATCTTCCTTGACATGCCGCCGCCATGCTTCGGGACGTGCTGCCGCCATGTTCCAAAACCACGAAAGGTGTAAACCTTGAACAACATATGATAGCGACGACGAAGGGGAAATTATTGCCCTTCTCTCAAAAATAAATAAACAGGCATTTTTTCAAGGTTCCAGCTTCCCAACCGCGCCTGTTCTGTTCAATCCGTCATCATTCAGGGATTCTTCAGCTTTCAAACTTACTCTTCTCGTAGACAACTCGCAGGAAGTGTTATGTCTAAAAGGCAGTGAGTGGGCGTCGCAGTGAGACAAAAAAGTCAGTCATCGTGGCTTATATCTGGCACTCCGGAAAATGAGATAATAAACCGCTTTCCCGCGACGTGCGCTAAAAATAGGCCAAACGCTCATAATGCCCTTTTCCTTCTGAATTTTTTTTGTTTTGTTTGATTTAATGAACAGCAGTATTGGACAGTAAACGTTTACAGTGTTGGCTTGAGAAAGATCATTTTGTGATAAGGTTTCTTCCTTTCCTCTTTTTACCGATTATAGCGTCATCAAGAGACAAAAACCTGAAACACATGCATGTGAGGAAAAAAATGAAAGCCGTTTACAACTCCCGGTAACGCCGAACTGGAGGGCAGCTCTTGAGGAGGAGGAGGGAAGGGTACTGAGGGGAGGTCACGTGACCTGGGGGGTCACGTGACCTTGCGGTTACGCCGACGCCGCTCAAGCCGGAAACGGGCGCATAAGAGCTGCGCTCAAAAATCACGTCGCATCGCGCCGCCAAGCAGCGAAACCGTTGCAAATTTGGCGCGGGACTGCACGGCATTGGGCCACGTCATAGGTTCGGCGCGACGCGATGCAATAGACCGATCTCACTAAGCGTTCGGCGCATGCGTGACGCCGCCATAACTTTAGTTCACGGGAGGCAGACAGCCGTGCATGCGAGGGCTTGTGCCGTCTCGTGCTCCACAACCGCAGAGCTCCAGCAAGGTTATTGCACGTGCAGAAAGACTAAAGTTCCCTCGATGCATTGCGGCAGCGGTGGAGTAGTCCAACTGGCTGGTGAGATCGGTTTATTCTTGCTCACATGTGCTTCTCACTTTAATAATTGAAAACATGATTAAGCTCACTTCTACGAGGACCTTGGGTCTGTTTCAGGTTGTGTCTGAAAGAGCACATGATCCCAAAGGTCCATTCACTCAGAGGCGTTTGCTTATGTTTTCCTACGTTACTTTATATTTAAATCTGAGCACTTGATCTAAAAACCTATTCAGATAAATCAATTAATGCTTTAATCGCGATTAAATGTTGAACAAGTTAATCGGTTAAATTTTGACAAACAAAGCGAAGTAAACATTGAACGCTTTCACCACGCAGGCGTGTACGAGTACGCCTGTATGAAGGCAAACTTTAGGTGAAAATTTGACCCAAAGTAAACTTTAGGGGTAAGATATGTAAATGGAAAAAAAAGTGGAGAATGCTATATGTGCCCAGCAGCTTCAACGCCATGTGATTGTCCGCTTAGCGCAGCTGGGACTATTGTGAACAATCAAAGGAGTTCCCTACTGCTGGAAAATATTAGCTTACCTATTTGCTTCTGCGGTTCAAGTAATAATTTGTGAGTGTGGGTGTCTTTTGATTGCTCTCAAATACATGTCGAAGTTGACTTAAAATTTGAAATTGTACATTTTGCTGTTTATCACAAATTCAACAAAGTCTAAAAAATTATAATTTTGACTTTTTTGAGCTATATTACCTATTTTTATATAACCTATTACTTGATTATTTATTCGATTTAAATTGAGGCTGCCTCGGGGGCTCGGAGGCAAAGCGCCTTCCTACGGATCCCCAGGTTGCGGGTTCGAATCCCGGCCGACGTGCCCGCAATCTGACGGAGGCTTATTGCGGAGAAGGCTCCTTGTAACCGAGCTTTCGGTTGCACGTCAAAATACACCAAGGTGGTCCACATTAATCCTGAGTCCTCCCCTGGGGCGTCGTTGGTTTGGCACGTAAAATCCCCAAATTTAACTTAAAATTGACGCCCATCCCTAGTGATAACTTAGTCCCCGGGGAATGCGTGCTTTGGATAATCCGGACCGCTTCGCGGTTCTCCCGTGTACATGTTGTATAAATACAAATACTTATTACGACAAACATGTGCGTGAGTTTATAATAAAATAATCTTTATTTCCCCACATACATGTGTCTGACGGGCTGCGGCAAGAGAGCACAAAAATATACGGCACAGACACGTAACATTGCTTACTTTTGGTGAAATATTTTCGACGTGCATTAAAGGGGCCCTGCAAGGACCTTTTGACTGGTTTTAATTTGCACCGAACCTGAGCGCACTGAACGTAGTAACTTAATGAAACTTTTCTTTTCTCGAATTTCGCTTTATTTTAAAAGGTATAGGCAAATTAGAATGACAAAAACAAGCAAAATATAACCTCCTTCATGACGTCGAAGGTCCTGGCTTGAGTGGCCGTGAACTAGAGGAGGGGTAGTAAGCTCATCGAGCGCTCACGCCTGCCGCACTCTGTGTCGACGGCTCGAGAGGGCGCCACTAAAGCATGAGTTGGATAGGCTCTATGAAGCGGGCGGCTCGCATTGCATTTGCTGCGCGATTAAAGACTAATTCGGAATAACACTTCATTGGCCACAAACGACAGCAAACACGGGGTAAAGATCAGTTCAGAACGGGAGCCACTTCGCGCTGCTATACCGCAAAATGGCCAAATCGCCAGCCAAGCCCGCGCCGAAGGCCTTCGGAGCGCTCGGAACCGGTCGGATCATCGAGCCGATACACGACGGCAGCGCCGCCGCGTACATCCGGGACCTTTCTACGCTCCGCGTTCGCCGGTGCCTTATCCCACTAGCCCTTTCTAGTATGCGCCTTTTTTTCCGCCGCTTGGTGGCGGGTGTGTCGACGGGTAATTTCTTGTTTCCGTACTTTATAAACTGCATTTGTTTCTTTTCTGATCTAAAATACTCAACAAAAACTACTTTCATACACAATTGAAACGTCTCGCGACACTTATATTTTGTATCTCGACTAAAAAAAAAAAGCTTTTAGCGGCTCTGACCAGTAGTAAGCCCAGGACCAAAGACGTCACATATCGCGCGCTTTCGGCAACGCGGGTCGCCCTCGTAGGTGGAGGAGGTTTCCGCGTCGTCCGGTTAAAATATGACGCACTGATATTTAGTTACTCTCTCCGTGCCCGCTGGCTTTTCCGAACCCAAAGAGACGTGGAAACCGCAAAAAAGCTAGACGCTTAAATATGATTGCGGGCCCCTTTAAAGGTCTTTCCGCTGATTCGGTGTGTGACACGCGGGAGGCAGCGCGCTCATTTTAAACACTCATGACGTGGCGCCATCTCCTCCCCATTGGCTGCGCCGTCACGTTTGCAATGACGCACGCACTAGGCACACCTTAACTCATGCAGAAACGTGGAGCCGCCGTGGCGTCGGAGAACCGTGCTCGTCTCGCACTCCGGAGGCCCGGGTTTGATTCCCACCCAGACCAAAATGCACCAAAGTTTTTATCCAAAGCCATTCATATTGCCGCGCGCGCAGCTTGCCAAGTAGGAAGCGCGCACGTGGCCTAACGGTTATAGCGCCTTCCTCCCACGCGAAAAGCCAGGTTTCAACTCCTGGCCGCGGGGACGCCTTTTTGTTGACATCTAATCTAATGTTCTGGTAAATTCGAGGACCGTGTTGCTTTTTCGAGTTTAGGAAGTTCTACACGCCGAACCGTCTACGCCGATTATTCCAGAAGCTCACGCGTGTACATAAGGGGCTTCGCGTAGCGAGCCACGGTCAGTTTCGCCTCAGCGTTCGATCTTGCTGCTTCGCCGCCTTCGACGCCCGCGACGCTCTCTTGTTATCTTCTGTTTCATTTTTATTTTCGGGCACAAGTTCGCCCCATTAAACGTTCAGTTTACTCAGTTATTATCGCCTCATCACTTGTCATTCGTGACATTTTGGTGGAGGTGCGGGGTATCGCATTCTATGCCCGTGGAGCGTACCCCTCCGAAAACACGCCCGCCAAGTGACGTGCTCAGCCCCGGGAGGTTACCCTTCGCAGAAGACGCCAAAGCCCGATCAAGCCGCCGTACCAAAGGCCAATCCCCGGAATTTGGACCCTTGCCACCGAAACCGAGGAAGAAGACCGCGACGATGACCACGCCACCCGTCGTTGTCCTACCCGTCGCCGCCCGTACGCCCGTGTCCTTCCATGGTGAGCCCTATGAAGACGTCGAGGACCGGCTACAACATTACGAACGAGTGGCCCGCCATAACCGATGGACACCGGAGCTGTGCCTTCAGAATGTGTACTTCGCTCTGGAAGGCATGGCACGCACCTGGTTTGAAAACCACGAAGTGTCGATTTCGTCGTGGGAAGAATTCCAGGCCGAGCTGCGACGCACCTTTGCCAACCAACAGCGACGACAGCGTGCCGAAGAACTCCTGCGAGCGAGAAACCAAGGGCAGACCGAGAGCGTCACAAGCTTCGTCGAAGACGTTCTCCACCTGATGACCCAAACGCTCCCGAAGAAAAAAAGCTGCGGGTCTTGATGCGCGGCGTAAAGGAAAACATCTTCGGAGGCCTTGTTCGGAGCCCGCCTACCACCGTCGAAGGCTTCATCACGAAAGGCCACCAACATTGAACGTGCCCTTCAAGCTCGTGCCGCCCACTATCACCGAGGTCCCGGCGTCGCTGCCTTTTCGTATTCCGGCTGCAACAACACGGACATCCGCGAAATAATCCGGGACATCGTCCGTGAAGAGCTGAAGAAGCTGCTACAGGCCGCCGAACGTCCAGCTTCACTCTCGATCGCCGAGATGGTTCGAGAAGAGGTCCAGCAAGCGGTCCAGCCAGACGTTCTCGCCGACGCCGCACCGGAGCCACCAGCTGTGACCCACGCCGCAGGTGTTCGTCGTCCGCAGCCTCCTGTCACCCGGCAGTACCCAGCTGCACCCCGACGAGAAGTCTCTTCGCCGCAGTACACTCCGCGCCAAGAGCAGCGTGGACCTCGAAAGACCACCGTGTGGCGCACGGATGACGGACGTCCGGTGTGCTTTCACTGCAGGGAGGCTGACCACGTTTACCGAAGGTGCCCCTACCGCCAGCTCGGCCTGCGAGGATTTGCGCCAAACGACCGTCGACCTCGTTTTGGAGAACGACCAAGAGACATCGAGGAATACCTCCGTCGCCCTCCGTCACCAGTGCCAACAGCACCACGAGGTTCCCGTTCTTCATCCCCCTGACGTTCCGCATCGCCTCTCCGTCGGTCGCGCCGTGAGAGCCTGTCCCCCCTATCTCGTCGGGAAAACTAAGTGCGGCAACGACCGGAGGTGCCGTTGCCGAAGACGACCCAAGTAAAGAGCCTCCAAGAACGCCGGAGCGCTCCCACTCTCTCGACGCCACGCACCCCAACGACGCCCCTACAACGGTGTCAAACAACCTAAACGTCGCCATCGACGGCCACGACGCATCAGCACTCGTAGACACTGAAAGCAGACTACTCAGTCTTGAGTGGGGGGCTCTCCCGCCGCCTTCGAAAAGTCATGACGCCGTGGGATGGACCTCAAATACGAACCGCCGGAGGACACCTCATTACACAAGTCGGGAGATGCACTGCTCGAGTCGAGATCCACGGTGAGACGTGCCCTGTAAAGTTCGTCGTTCTACAAGACTGTTCCAGAGACGTCATCCTCGGCATGGACTTTCTGTGTGAATACCGCGCCGTCATCGACCTTGGTGAGAACAGATTGACGCTGCGCAAGCCTGTTCCACCTTCAGAGAAACCCCAAACAGCGTCAGCCGCCATCCGAGTCGCTGCCGCCCACGTGAACCTGCCGCCGCGATCAAGTGTTGTCGTACCCGTCGTGACCGATGCAGCTACCTGCGGCGAAGTTGTTCTTGAAGGCAACCTTCAATTGCTCCTGGGAAGAGGAATAGGCATCGCAAGAGGAGTGACTAAACTTCAGGATGGGCGCACCGTGGTGCTCGTGACAAACTTCCGACAAGAAACGCAACACCTCACAAAAGGTGCCGCTGTGGGCCACGTCGAGGAACTTTGGAACTCCGCCGAAATCGCCGAGATTGATGAAGAATCATCGCCACCTCAGCAAGACATTACGCCGCCAGCGCAGCTTGACATTGACCCCAAGCTTTCAGGCCCGAAACGACGGCAGCTGAGTGACCTCCTCGCCGAATACAGCAACTGCTTCGCGACGTCGTCGAAGGTGCGCCAAACCACCGTTGCGAAGCATCGCATCGTCACCGACGACGACGCGCTCCCTGTGCACCGATCGCCGTACCGAGTCTCCATAAAAGAACGGGAGGTCATCCAACAGCAAGTGGAAGAAATGCTGAACGACGACATAATCCAGCCTTCAAGCAGTCCGTGGGCCTCTCCAGTCGTGCTGGTTAGGAAGAAGGACGGAACGCTTAGGTTCTGCGTGGACTACCGGCAGCTGAACGCAGGTAACGAAGAAAGACGTCTATCCACTCCCCCGAATCGATGACACGCTAGACCGCCTGCGCCACTCTCGATACTTTTCATCGATGGAGCCTGAAGAGCGGCTACTGGCAGATTGAAGTCGACGAACGGGACCGAGAGAAGACAGCTTTCGTTACGCCAGATGGCCTGTACGAGTTCAAGGTCATGCCTTTCGGCCTATGCACGGCGCCGGCAACGTTCCAGCGTGTCATGGACACAGTACTGGCAGGGCTGAAGTGGCAGAGCTGTCTCGTCTACCTTGACGACGTCGTAGTGTTTTCAAGTGACTTCGACGAGCACTTGCGACGACTCCAGAGCTGTTCTCCAAGCCATTCAGACCGCCGGACTCACACTCAAGCCGTCCAAGTGCCGGTTCGCCTATGACGAACTGAAGTTTCTAGGCCACGTGGTTAGTAACAAAGGCGTCCGCCCAGACCCCGAGAAGACTCGCGCCGTCGCGGCATTCCCAGCGCCGACAGACAAGAAGGCCGTGCGAAGGTTCCTTGGACTTTGCGCCTACTATCGACGCTTCGTTCGGGATTTCGCTAAAATTTCCGCACCGCTCACAAACCTCACGAAGGACGCCGAGAAGTTCGAATGGGGCGAGGAGCAGCAGCAGGCATTCGACGAGTTGAAACGACGACTCCAGACTCCTCCTGTGCTTGGTCATTTCGATCAGATGCAGGAAACCGAGATTCACACAGGACGCAAGTAACGCGGGACTCGGCGCAGTACTAGTCCAGGTGCAAGAAGGCTTCGAGAGGGTCATCGCCTACGCAAGTCGGACACTGTCCAAGGCGGAGAAAAATTACTCCACGACTGAGAAAGAATGCCTTGCGGTCGTCTGGGCAATCACGAAGTTTCGTCCGTACTTGTACGGGAGCCCGTTCCGCGTGGTGACGGACCACCACTCGCTTTGCTGGCTTGCGAACCTCAAGGACCCGTCAGGACGCCTCGCTCGATGGAGTCTCCGATTACAGGAGTTCAACATGACTGTGGTCTACAAGTCAGGCCGCAAGCACAGCGACGCCGACTGCCTGTCCAGAGCCCCCGTCGAAACCCCTTCCGGCTGCAGCGACGACAATGACGACGAGTGCTTCCTAGGAGCAGTCAACACCGACGACATGGCACGACGTCAACGGGACGATCCTGAGCTGCGCGCATTAATCGAGCACCTGGAAGGGGGCGGGAGTACCGTGCCCCGTGTTTTCTCACGAACCCTGCCGACTTTCGCCATTCGACAGGGTGTGCTCTACAAAGAAAACTTCGGAAACAACAACTCGCCGTGGCTGCTGGTAATCCCGGCCGACCTTCGAGAGGAGATTTTTCAAGCATGTCATGACGACCCGACGTCCGGACACCTTGGTTACAGCCGGACACTGGCCCGTATTCGTGAAAAGTATTACTGGCCCAAGCTCCCCAAAACCGTCCACCTCTACACCCGATCCTGCCACGAGTGCCAGCGACGCAAGAAACCGCCGACGAAGCCGGCAGGTCTCCTGCAGCCGATTCCTCCGCCAACTACACCGTTCCAGCAGATCGGAATGGATCTACTTGGTCCTTTTCCGCCGTCGACCCTGGGAAACCGGTGGATAATCGTCGCCACAGATTATCTCACGCGGTACGCAGAAACGAAAGCCCTTCCTTCAGGGACTGCTGTGGAAGTCGCCAAGTTTTTCATCGAGTCCATCGTTCTCCGGCACGGCGCTCCGGAAGTTCTGATTACAGATCGCGGATCATCGTTCATGGCACAGATGACCCAAGAAATCCTCCGGCTCAGTCACACCAGCCATCGTCGTACCACTGCGTACCACCCGCAGACCAACGGGCTGACGGAGCGACTCAACAAGACAATCGCCGACATGATCTCTATGTACGTCGACGTAGAGCACAAGACGTGGGACGAGGTGTTGCCCTACGTCACGTCGGTTCAAGAGACCACTGGATTCACACCTTTCCAGCTGGTACATGGTCGGAAGGTAACGACCATGCTGGACGCCATGCTGCCCCATGAGCCATCTGTCAATGAGAGCGACGACGCCCAGGCGGTTGCTCAACGGGCCGAAGAAGTCCGCCAGCTCACCCGACTCATGATTCAAGACCAGCAACGCGTCGACGCGGGCCGCTACAACCTTCGTCGCAGGGACGTCCACTTCCAGCCAGGAGACAGGGTGTGGGTGTGGACGCCCATCCGCCGCCGTGGCCTCAGCGAAAAACTCTTGAAGCGCTACTTCGGACCCTACAGAGTGCTTCGTCGACTCGGGGATCTGAACTACGAGGTGATGCCCGACGGAACACGGACTTCATCACGCCGCCCTCCACGACCAGAAGTCGTCCATGTCGTGCGCATGAAGCCGTACTACGCTCAATAGGACTGTGGACCTTATGTGTCCCAAATGACTCTTTAGCTTACCGTTCTTTTTTTTGTTTGGTTTGTTTTGTGCTGCATCGGGGCGATGCACTTTTTAATGCCGCGCGCGCAGCTTGTCAAGTAGGAAGCGCGCGCGTGGCCTAACGGTTATAGCGCCTGCCTCCCACGCGAAAAGCCAGGGTTCGACTCCTGGCCGCGGGGACGCCTTTTCGTTGACATCTAATCTAATGTTCTGGTAAATTCGAGGACCGTGTTGCTTGTTCGAGTTTAGAAAGTTCTACACGCCGAACCGTCTACGCCGATTATTCCAGAAGCTCACGCGTGTACATAAGGGGCTTCGCGTAGCGAACCACGGTCAGCTTCGCCTCGGCGTTCGATCTTGCTGCTTCGCCGCCTTCGACGCCCGCGACGCTCTCTTGTTATCTTCTGTTTCATTTTTATTTTCGGACACAAGTTCGCCCCATTAAACGTTCCGTTTACTCAGTTATTATCGCCTCATCACTTGTCATTCGTGACAATATCATAGCGACACACGACGAAACTTCACAGTCAAGGATAGCGCTTTTACGCGGAACGATGAGCTTCCACCACGCCGACCACGCCAACGATCACCACCGACGCCAGGTTTGCAGATAGAAGGAGCCCGGCATGACCGGCATGCAACGAGGTGCGAGTTCATGATACGTGCGCTTCCGCGCATCCTGAGGAGACGAAAAATCCCCCCCCCCCCCCCTTGCGGAGGAAGGCAAGGAGAAAACGTAGTCCCTTGTTTGTGAAACGATAATTGCAGTATCGCGTATTCTAAACTATAACTATTGTACGTCTTGTGAAATTATCATGCACAACATATCTAAATGAACTGAAAATTGTTTCTTTAGCGAAACTTCACAAAGGCCGCCAAAATTTTCAAACATACGATAATTTCATTGGTCAGCGCAGGAACAGAAAAGAGACCGCACGCAGTTTATTCCTGCGTGATCAATAGGCAGTTCTTCCTTCTAAAACTGAAGATACTCATTCACTGACACTTCCTTAACGCCATCGCACCAAAAAGTAGCTTCCCCCAAAACAACTTGAGTGCCCCTTTAAAAACGCGTTGCGTTCGAACGCCAGGCTCGACGGGCACACTGATCAAGGTCATTAAAACAACAGAGCGCCGGGCTATATTTTTTATACAACGTAGACGTTAGGCGTCATGTCAATACTTAAGGTCACCACGAGCTGACTTGTCGTCACGACGCCATGCGACATCACGTCAACGCCTTAACATCAACGTCGTCCTCGACGTTGACAACGCGAGTTACACGCCATCAAGACTGCGCTCTGACGTCATATTGCGGTGGTAATGACGTCGATGTCAACGTTGACGTTGACGAAGACGTGACGCGACGTCAAGATGACGGCGTCCTTGTCAATGCTATGTTATAAAGACGCTAGTGTTAGATCGTCGACGTCGTTGTCGACATGACGCAACTCGACGTCACGACGACGTCGACGTCAACGTCGACAACGACGACGTTACACGACGTCAAGACTTCGTCGTGACGTCTTTGTTACGTTGACGTTGACGACGACGTCATGAAGACGTTAACTTGACGTTATAGCGATGTTTGACGTTGCGTGGATCGTCCACGTCAACGTCGGTATCGACAACCACGTCAACGTCGTCCTGGACGCGGCGCGACGTCATGACCGTGTTACAACGGCGACTTGATGTTGCGTAACGGCGTCGTCTTCATCGCGACGCGATGTCACAACCGCGTTACAACGGCGACTTTATGTCACCTAACGGCGTCGTCCTCAACGCGACGCGATATCACGACCGCGTTACAACGGCGACTTGATGTCGCGTAACGGCGTCGGCCTTATCGCGACGCGATGTCACGACCGCGTTACAACAGCGACTTGATGTCGCGAAGCGGCGTCGTCCTCGACGCGACGCGATGTCACGACGGCCTTACGACAGCATCTTGCCGTCGCGTAACGTCGTAGTCGACGATGACGTCGTGTCGTCGTCGTAACGTTACCTCGTCGTGACGTGTTGTTTTGGCGTTACCTCTGACGTCAAAATCATAAAAAATACAATATAGCCCCTAAGGGGCTATATTGCCCATATGACCTTGACCTGCGTCGTCGCTCACTTTGATCGCAGCGAAGGTGGCGCTGCGATCGAAGTGGCTTGATTCCACCGATCGCTTTCAACGTTTTGAGGTGCAACTGAAAGCATGAGCGCAGCCTGTGGCTCGCCTCACTCAGTCGCTTCTAGTTCACTCTAGTTTTCACGAATTCAACCATGGAGAATCCATTTTTGTTCTTTCGGAAAAGTTGCATTCTCGACATTATTTCAAGTGCGACATATACTGAGTGACATGAAGTAAGTTGAGCACTCTTTTTTACGTCAATCGGTTTATTCGCACGATCATACTTATTTTAAATCGTTGAACCTTTTAAAGTCATATACTAAAAAGCAAAAAGGGGCAAAACCTGCGTGTTCAAAAAAAAAACAACACAAAAAACATCAGTTGTAAAATAACAAAATCATAAGAGCTCCGCGTTGAAGTAGGGAAGTAGGGAAGGCCGTGTGCGCTTATATTAGAAGTGTATTGAACTTTGCCATATGCGCTGTTCTATATTCCTTGCCGCAGTGCTCTAGTTTTCAGTCAAGCGCCACACGTGTTCGTAAGCAAGGTGGACGAAATAAGAACGACATTTTTACCTCTGTAAATAATTGCTCTCTATGCTGAAAATATTTAATTTGAGTTTCTTTTTTTTTTTTTTTTTGTGCCCACGGGTCCGAGGGGTGGTCACACCCCTCATATTTATTATTCGAGTATCAATCCGTGCATTGGCTAATCTAGAGCACTTCGTTCACTCCTTATGCATCCTACAAGACAACCGAGATGTGATATCTGGGAATTTAGAAAAAAATAATTCGCTTCCTACTTGTGAGATGATCTATTATCCTTGAAAATAAGCTCTGCCCACTTGTAGGAAGAAGTTAACAAGACACGACGCTGCTGTCCAACTTCCGAAATAACCTATTTAGCACGGCTTTCTTTTTTTGCACAGTTGGTTTGGGAAGGTTCTGAACGCTCTAACAGTGTTCCTTGCTTATAGAGTCTTCTCATACACAAATAATGAATGTGCAAAAACACTGTCTATCCACCTTTCTTATGCAATATTGAATAGGCGGATCTGATATACAACTGCTTTTTTTGCGTGTACGTATCTCTACTCCAAGAATTCCAATTCACGTAAACCCAACAAGGTTAGGGAGTGTTTGAAGGTAGAGAACTGTCGGAAGAAGTTATAATTGCAATATTTTTATTTTATTTTTATTCTGAACGTGATTTCTACTTCATAAGTAACGCCGTTAGACGACGACTTTTTTTTTTTTGTTATCAGTGTCTCGTAAACACGCGGTCACTTTATGCATTACTACGACCTCACTATAGTTTCAAAAGGGTTTGCGATTATTTTTCTAAAAATCCGGTTGCATTTCAACTTCGGTCGAAATTGTTTTTCCGCTTGTGGCGATCTTTGATTTTCTCATTTACTTTGTAAATTTATGTTACACTCTTAAAAAAAGCTATTAAAAAGCTAGTAACTGCAGCAGTTACTACCCCTTTCTGACCGTTACTACCTTTCAGTAACTATTTACTACCTCAAACGCGCGATAGGTAGTAAAAAGTTAGTAAATGCAGCCATTACTACCCTTTTCTGACCGTTACTACCTTTCTACTAGCTATTTACTACCGCAAAGGCGCGGAGAAGATGGCGGCGCTTGCTTCATACCTGATTGCCAGCGTTAGCGACGTACTTGCTGTTTCGGATCGCAGGGGGAGGTATCTACACGCAATCGTAGCGTCAAATATTGTATGAGGGGGCATGTTTAAGGGTTGGAGCTGACTTTATAACGATCGCAGCCTCCGTACCAGCACGACGTCCAGCGCTGCAGCGAGCGCAGCAGCCATTGTTGATGCAATGACCATGCGGCTTATTTACCTTCCTTCTCGTTTGCATTCGTTTGTGAGCGTTTATATTTTCGTTTTGGTTTTAACTGGGATGAAAATAGCCACTTACCACACTAAAAACGTTTCCGAAAACAAATAAAAAAGTTCATTCCGTTTTCTATATTTTTTTTTATTTTTGTATTTTTATAAACTAATGTTTTTCTTTCACAAGAGACGCTTGGCAACATTGTACGACAAGCAAGTTGGGGCCAGTCGGAGTGGTCGGAGTTCGCAAGACGCTAGTTTCTCCGATGTGAACCTGCCGTTTTTGCCTTGTGTCGTGGGCAGTTCTCGTGTTCCCGTGTTGGAGTGCATAGTTAACGTTCGTGCGCTCGACGGGGCGAGTGTGTGCGTGGACCTGGACTGCTCTGAGGATAGTTCTAACGAGCCGGTGCCGCTGTCACTGGATTGGGTTTCGTCGTCCAAGAAGTTTTTCTTTGCCTCCTCCTACTTGACACTGAGAACTTCTTCACGGTTTGTGTGTGCTCGGTGGTTGAATGATTCTGATTGAGCTGTCTTCGGTCGTGACAGTGCACTGTCACAACCGTTGATGTGCGTTGTTAATTGTGTATGTAGCTTTAGGACTAATGGAAAAAAACTGTTTTGGCATTCTACGAGTCTTTCTAAATTTGCTTATTTCTTCCCCGAAAACGCGAGCATTCGTCAGCGTATAGTACAAAAATTAAGATGCGAGCTGCACGCGGTATTAATTTTGCATGCATTTTTGTAGCGCAGCACGCGAAAGAAGTGCAGCTGCCGTCGTATACTCCCCGTCGTCGCGGGAAAGCACTCTCTCGCCGACGGCAACCGCATTCGTTTTAAAAGCTGAACCGCATGTAATCGATTTAGCGAGTGACGAGACTATCGACGGAGGCAGCAACGAGCGACGGCGATTTCTCACGGTCACCCGTCGCGTCGCTCGGTTTTTTAATTTCTAGGAAATGCCGCTCATCGGCTTGGCCGCTTGTTCCCGTCACTTTTATGCGGTTTGCCTCGTCGCGCAACTGACCTAGCGACTGCGAAGAACTGACGTGCTGATACACGACAAGAAGTTTGCGCACTCAAGTGGTCAGTATAAAAGACTGAAGGACAGTCAAGGTAGTTAGCAGGGAGGAAGTGGCCGAGTGGGCTAACGCGTCTCAACTTGTAAGCTTGCGGTGGGAAGACCTCCTGGGTTCGATTCCCACTGCCCCCGTACGTAAGTTTGCGATTAGAGTGATCGTGTGTTTGTGTTGAACGTATTGTGTCGATTGTGTGCTAAAAATGTGGGTGTATGTATGTATGAACTCGGGAATGTGAAAGAATTGAAATAAACTATAAATAATCGGCGTCCTTTTTGGTGTACATTTAATTGGACGTTGACTAGCGCCCCCTGGATCACTCATTTCCAGTTTCAATTTTGCTCCTGCCACCTGGTGGTAAGTGGCATAACCCCACACCTTTTTTTATCCACAGGAAATCACGTGACTAGTTGCGTTTCCGGTCTTCCGTCGGGAGGTTGCGTTAGTTCTAGCTAGAGGTAGTAAAATGCATGGATTCTACTTTGAGGCTAGTAACAGTTACTAGCTTCTTGACCTAGTAACCGTTACTAGCTTGACCGTTGCAACCTAAAGTTACTAGGTACCTAGTAACATATGTGACAAGCGGTTACTAGCTCTTACCTAGTAAATACTACTAGCTTTTTCTTAAGAGTGTACCTTTGTTTCAGCGTGCGGATCTATTTTGCCAGCTGCGGTGTTCTAGTTTCCTTTCAAGCGCCACAGGTTTACATAACCAAAAGAAAGAAACACACACAAAAAAATGAGACGTTTACAACTCCATGTAAAACCGAATAAGAGCGCAGCAGCTCTTGAGAAGGAGGAGGGTATGCCCCTCCTCCTCCGTACCCTCTCCTCCTCCCTTTTCCCCTCCTCCATCCTCCTCCTTCTCTCATTCTCCTCCCCTCCTTCTCCTCTCCTGCTCCCCGTCCCTTCCTGCCCCTCGTGATGTCGCTCGTGACCCTCGTGACGTCACTCGTGGCGCCACTCGTGAAGGTCTCGTGAAGGTGGTAACCTTCACGAGTGACCTTCTTGTCGTCACTCGTGACCCTCGTGACGTCACTCGTGACCCTCGTGACGCCACTTATGATCCTCGTGACGCCAGTCGTGACCCTCGTGACGTCACACGTGACGTTACTCGTGACCCGCGGGTTGCATTATTAGACGTTTCTCATAATGGCGTCACTCGTGGCGGTCGTGACATCGCTGGTAACTCTCCTAACCGTCGTGATGTCACTTGTGACCGTCGTGGCATCACTCGTGACCGTCGTGACGTCACTCGTGACCTTCATGACGTCACACGTGACGTCACGCGTGACGTCATTATGGGAAACGCCTCATAATGCAACGCGCGGGTCACGAGCGACGTCACGTGTGACGTCACTGGAACCCTCGTGACGTAACACGTGACCCGCGCGTTGCATTATGGGACGTTTCCCATAATGACGTCGCTCGTGGCCGCCGTTACGTCATTCGTGACCCTCGTGACGTCACAAGTGACGTCACGTGTAACGTCATTATGGAAAACGTCCCATAATGCAACGCCCTGATGACGAGTGAGACCCGCGCGTTGCATTATGGGACGTTTCCCATAATGCAACGCGCGGTTAAGCCGACAGCGACACCGCTCAAGCCGGAAACAAGCGCCTCAGAGCTGCGCTCTATAAAAAGTTCCGAGGACACCTAAGCACGTTTTATGAGTTGTGAATGCGAAAGCATCAATTTCGTTCTTCCGCTCCCATAGTTTGTCTCCGGCGTACTGGCGTGGACGACCACGTTTCGCTAGTGCCGAAGTTGCGGCCGACGGCCGTGGGCGCGCTCTCGTGAATTGGCCGCGCCGCGCCAAGTTTGGCCTTGCAGACTCTCCGGAGTCTTCCCGGGCGTGCTCTGAGAGGTGCTGACTCTGCAGGTAGCAGCTCTTACCGGCGGCCGGGCCGCTCTGCCGCCATGGAGAGGGCTTCTCTGAGGGGTGGCGTTCCTTGGAACTACGCCGCGCGGCAGCTTATTGGAGCCTCGTTTCTGGAAACTATGACAAGTTCCAGCCAATGAGAGCCTATCCATCAAATCGCTGCTACAGACGACAGTCCTCGCTCCATTGGGACAGGGGAGTTTATGGGCCGTTTGGCGCGGCTTCAAAAGCTGATAACGCCGGTTCGCTCCATGGTACAGTTGATGCTTTCGCGTTAAAAGATCTTTCGCTTCTCTTAGCATGATACGCACTGTTTGAAACTCTAAATTTACTAGGATAATGGGCCCAATCGAGAAAATTAAACCCTATTTTTTTCCGGCTGCAAAAATTAACTACGCATTACAGAAAGCTGGGACTCCGTGAAAACGTGACGCTAGTGGTGGTGACAAAATGTGATAGTTTGAGAACATGACGTTACCTCGATCAAACGATAGGAGAGAAGAACACATATTGTTACGGGCTGACGTCCACGTCCACCTGAGTCTAATATTTATCAAGTCAGAAAATCGCAGTGTGGGAACTTCTAGCGCGTATTGCAGTGAAAAAGACTTGTCAGCAAGAAAACTATATTGTTTTCTTCCTGTCGGACAAGTTTTTTTCAACCCCGAAAACAGACGGTACAGGCGCCCACAATGTCATTTCTTGGTTTGATAAATAATTTAGGTGGATCTAGGCTTATAGAGAAAATGTGGTTTTCTTTCGATTCTTTTTATCCAAGTAACGTCATATTGTCAAACTTTCGCATTTTGTCACCACCAGTAGCGTCGCGTTCTCGAATCCCGGAGAAAAGCTCACCGGAGAAAAGCTCACCGGAGAAAAGCTCACCGGAGATAAGCTCACCGGAGAAAAGCTCACCGCAAAACCGGCGGATGCGGAGAAAAGCTCACCGGCCATTGGGCGTACGCGGAGTAAAGCTCACCGATTTTTTTTCTTCTTTTTATATGGAGGCTGTTGGAGCATGCGTAACATATATCAATTTATTTTCATTAAAATTCGTCAGCTTTGTAAAAAAGAGAATTCATTTTGTGTATTTTTCGTAAGCTTATTGGGTAAATTTCTCCCAAATTAATAATTGCGGACGAGTGTTTTCTTTGGCTTTCTCTCTAGGCAACGAAAGCCTCACTGAAAACTTTATGAACTTGACGAAGAGGAAAAAGTTCAAAAACGTAATAATGTCTGCCTAAAACCTAAAATCAAAACTGTAAATGCCGAAAATCCTAAAGTTCACGCGCAACAACACAGTGCCTGAAATTCTCTTTGAAGCTTTTATTAACCTTTGAAAACAGGAAAAAACAGTCAGTAGGATATCGAGGCTTCTTTTTTCCACGAACATGCACGTTTTCTAGCCGTTCGTGCTGGTGTTTCGACATGTTTCCTTTTTGTGATAGTGACCTTCTACGATGAGCCATTCATGACATTCCGAGCTGTACACTGGCACCGTTGTAGTAGTTTTCTGTAAGGTAGCGAATAGGGCGAGTTGTTAAACGTTATACATGATGAAAACCGCTCAAACGACGACGACGGAGTGAAGACAACAAACACGAAAGGACAAAGCTGTTCTCGTAACTAAAGTTTTGTTAGTTAAACTAACAGAAAGAAAACAGCGTAGCCGACATTGATTACATCAACTAACACCTACTTATCTATTAGGCACTTCACAATATTTGGAGCTGAAACGGTTCACACACCGCTATTATATTATCTCGCAAGGAACAAACCTCTTTATTTAACAGAGCTACCGACGGCGCACTGTCAGTTGTCAATAAATTGTATTTTTTTTATCTGTGTACCATGTTGTGAATTTATACTTGCGGCTTCATTAATATGCAAAATGGTTTATTACTAATTTCTGAGGAATTTATGCCAAATGAACTTCAAGAAAAAAAAAAGATAATATATTTTTAATGAAGTGGCGAATGCGGATTGTGTTAAATTGCCACGTTTAACGCAGAATCCGCTAAGTTAAAAAAAAAAAAAAAGAAAACGGTGAGCTTTTTTTTGCATCTGCTTAAAGGCCGGTGAGCTTTTCTCCGCATCTGCCGGTTTTGCGGTGAGCTTTTCTCCGGTGAGCTTTTCCCCGGTGAGCTTATCTCCGGTGAGCTTTTCTCCGGTGAGCTTTTCTCCGCCGCCCCGCGTTCTCATGGAGTTTCAGCTTTCTGCGATGCGTAGTTCATTTTTTCGGGTCAGAAAACCGCGTTCCATTTTCTCGATCGACTCCTGTGCATATACTCCATGAAGTTCTTACATGTCTGCTTACACACGCAGTCTAACGGCTTTGAATTCCGGAACTTCTCCCGAATCCCTTTTTATAAACAAAACAGAATGTTCGAGTTTTTTTTTTTTTTTGTTGCAAATACACTAAGATTTAATCATGGCTATTCGAGAAAGAAGGCATCAGCTAGTGTATTACCGATATAGTTTGGCCGCAAAAGTCAGTCTGGGTTAACAATTCTAGAATGCTATTTTATGCTTAGTGTCCACGTGCAAGCATCTTTATTTAAGTGCAGACTTCGCTGTCGCTTCGGCGTTCGCCAAAAAATATATCTGTTCTTTTTTTTCTTTTTAAGGCGAGCTTTATATGCTTCATTACGCGAAAAGGCGGCGTCGGCGTTGTGCCCGAAATTTGCCATAAAAATACGTCATCAAGCACACCCTCAAGGTCAAGCAAAAACATGCCTCAGAAATAAAACACAAACAAAAGCGCAGCAACGCAGACGCTTCGTCACAGAAGCCGTGAAGCAGGCGGGTGCGCCGCGCCTGCGCGTTGGGGAAGCGTGACGTCACCGCCCGAGCGCCGTGTGCGATAGGAAGAGCTGGCTTGTAGGAATGTGCTGCGTGTAAGAATGCTTTGCCATTCCTACACGTAAAAGTCTTAAAGGGAAGCTGAAGAGCTTTTCGAAAAAATGAGTTAAGGGTGATTTGACGTGTTTGTGCCTGCTGAGTCCAAAGTCACAACCGTTCGACCCAAAAAAATTCCTAAACGCGAAAAAAGCGAAGAAATGAGAAGCGATCGCCGCAGCGGCACGCCATTGGCTAGTGACGCGTGACGCTCCACTACGTCATAAAAGGACCATCTCGATTCTCGCTTGCCCGTCGCTTGCGGAAGTAGCCGGGCGCCGGTCTTCTGCTCTTGTATATCGGGTTCGGCTTCTGATTTTTCGAAATCTTTCGGTGAATCCGAAGAGGAATGTGTCCAAACGACCTAGACGTGACAAAGTACGCGTTCCAGCCGTTGGCAAGTAGGAAAATGACCCCCCGCAGTAATAAACGCAGAATCGAGGAACCGCTTGCGGGCGCGGCATAGCCGGCTTTATACCATCAGGAACGTACTGACTGCTACTTATTGTAACCTAAAACGTTGACAATAGACGGAGTGCTTTGACGGGACGCCTCAAGCGGATTAGCGTGACCCTCCACAAAACGGTCGTCCGAGGACAGAATTCTGCACACATCGGCCTTCGTGCTTGCCAGCTGCTGGACGCGTAAGCGTGCAGGCTGCATTGTCTGAAGTGGTTTCAACTTTGAAGGGATAGTATAATCGGCTTCGGTCGACGGGAGAGCTTCCGCTGAGATGAGACGAGTGATAAAACAGGGTCACCGTTCTGCCACCGCCATGTCCTTGCGCACTATGCGAATAACTGCGCAGAGGTCCATCCCTGTGATAGCGGTACCCTCCGCTGCGTTTAGTTTGTTTGCCACAAACTATTACGCCATATAGCTTTAGAAAATCGGAGATGTGTGCCCGGCGAGCCCTTAATTTGATGCCAATGATGTCAAAATCGTGAAAGCTTCCTGGGCCTCTAAATTGCATAATTCTACCAAAATTTGTTGACTGCATCACACCACCACCAAGCATTATCATCGTCCGATCGCATTTCTATGGCACAAGAATAATTGCATAACACAATCTTTATACGAAAAACACTGCGTAACTTGTAAAAAAGAACTCAATTCAGAAGAGAAGGTCACATGCTTTGTATTTCCAAAAAGCTCTCCTGAAGAGAATATGAACCTTGGAAGGAAATTTAACAAAATTTATGTTTACGTTTAAAAAATATGTGACCTCAAATAATGTCAGCAACTGTAAAAAAAATGTATATGCTAAAACAAGTTGCACCGTGAAAGTCGCATTATGAATTGCATGACCACTTATTAGAGCAAGCCCTCCTCTCCCAAGTGAATGGGTAGCCGAGTAGATTAAAGGCAAAAGAAAAAAAATCTTGGGCTACCAAGATTTTTTTCTTTCGGTCCGGAAAATATGGTCACTTCAGCAATATAAGAAACCAACTCCAAACACTAATATAAGGCGCTTAACACAAGAGAGCCAGTAGAAACTCGCTACTCGGCTAAATGATCGCGGCTTTCTAGCACACTGCACAATTCTAACTCCGTTTCACCTTATGTTGTACCGCAGCGAAGGCAAGAAGCAGCGCGAGCTCATAGCGTTGGCAGCTGCCCTTGGTGCACGAGAGCTTGTGCCGCCGAGAGTGCCCTAGACAAGGAGCTCGCGCTTGTAGCCTTCCCTGCGGTACAACACAAGGTGAAACAGAGTATAATAGCCGTAATAGCTTTTTTCTAGAACAGTCGACCTAAATTCCTACCTAGTTACGTTTTCCCCTTTGCTTGTGACTTTAAATGTGCTATATTGCCTTCTTACCTTCAAAGATGGTTGACAGAGCATCGGGTTCAGGCGAGACTTCTTCAGACCCAAACCCATACGTATATAGGTTTCATATGCGCCGTCCGAAACACGTTTCGAACAATAAACGATGTATGCTCAAACCCACCCACCCCTTTAAATCCGGTGACGAAGTGGAAAATACGGTAAGCGGAAGAACAACTGCGACGAACGCTGTTCGTGAAAGCTGGCGGCTACACATGAGTACGGCATCCTGCAACAGCACTAGTCAGTTGGTTCGGTGCCACGAGAATTTTGCAAACACTGGAACAACAAGAGAACAATCAACACGTCATGCGATTGAGTGAATAGCATGACCGGTCAACGGATCAAAGCAAGCGCTATGCAGCGGCAGAACGACGACGGCTCGAAAAGACACTAGAGCAGCCTACGAGGAAAGCGCGGCCAGCCGCGGCGGGGTCCCCCAGTCGGTCCTGTTGTGACGCCGGCTGACGGGCTTCCTCCTCTCTCCCCTTTCCCTCTGCTTCGGAGAGGCGTGGCTTCGGTGCTACTTTAGGCGCTTTTCCGGTAATCCGCGCAGAAATAACCAAACGAATACGCTATTCGTGATTGCTGAGGCCTCATTAACTAAGCTTAGGTGTTTTTATTCATATTTAAAACCGCTTCAGCTTCCTTTAAGT
>JABSTQ010000915.1:0-14646 GCA_013358835.2 Ixodes persulcatus
CCTTAAAAATTGGTTTAACCAGTGCCGTTTTCAGATCTGCAGGTATGACACCGGACAACAAAAAACTATTTATCATGCATACGAGGACCTCTTTGATAGCGTCAAAGTTCCGACACAAATCGCCAACACGGATGTTATCAAATCCAGGCGCCTTGTTTCTTTTTATACCAAACACAATGGAGCGCAATGCGGAAAGGTCAAGAGACGGCAAAAATGCAGAGGCCGACACTCTAAAGTCACCATTCAAGTTGGCTGACACATCACCATGGTCTCTTGCAGTACCTGACGAAGCCGAAAAAAACTTGTTGAAATCATTTGCGACAGATTGCAAATCCATTCCAAAGTGCCTCCGCAGAGTGTCGATGACTGGCTGTTTCGATGCGCGTCCTCTGAATTCGTTAATAAGGTCCCATGTTTCTCTCGCATTTGACCTAGTTTCAAAGAACTTTTTCTGGAAATAACGTCTTTTTGCAGACCTGATAAGCGCGTTTACTCTGTTCCTTGCAGATGTAAATTCCGCCCTTAAGCTTGTGTTATGTGGCGCACGTCGAGAACGTACCCATAACGCTTCCTTGGTTTTAATTGCTACCATAATGTCAGTATTAAACCAAGGCTTGTATGACCTGTGCCTGAAAGTGACCTCTTTTTTTGAATCAGTGTAAAATGACTGCCAAGTTTCAACAAAAGCGCGGTACAGACTAGTTGGCGCAACGGACTGCAGCAACCCAGCCCAGTCAAACGCAGCGACCAGCGTATCAAATTTTACCGTGTCTGTAATTGTTACACGCGCAGATTCTGTACTTTTCCGCTTTGGCTTTCCTGTCAGATGTTCTAGGTGACAGCCAATAAAGTAATGGTCGGAGAGCTTTTCTGTAATGACTGCAGATTTCACCAAGACGTCAGGAGCCCTGATATTAATGTGATCAATGCAAGACACTACCAGTCTCCCAGACAGAAATTCTTCCCTTGTGGGGAGGCTAATAGTGCTTTCAATTCCATATTCGGCCAAAAGCGTTAAGTAATCACAAACTATGGATTTGCTGGATTTGAGGGTATCAATGTTAAGGTCTCCAACCAGGCAGAGTTGCCCTTCTGAGCGTAGTTGCGTAAGCAGTGCTTCGAGCTCTGCGAGAAAAAGTGAAATATTCTCCGAAGGGGGCCTGTACACTGCCAACAGAAATAACGGAAAATCTGAGCCTAAAATTTTAACAGCAATCGATTCTGCATTTTGGAAAGACACACATGGATTCGACGTTAACCATTTATCCCTAATATATAACGCAATTCCACCCCCTCTACTATTATGACGTGTGTAAAAATGTTCTTTATAGCCATTTAAAATAAATTGATTACATTGCGAAGAGGAGATACCAATTTCGGTAAGAACGAAGATATCTATTGGCGGATTTAAGTTGTTAACCGAGATTTGAAACTCGTCCCAATGCTTGCGCAGGCTTCTAATATTTACATGAATGAGCGTAAGAGAGCTATCGGAAATAGGTCCCAATACCTGATGAAACAAGCTGCAATCAGGAATCGAAAAAACATTCTGTCATGCCTACACGAGCTTAGTGAGGTCCCTAACTGAATTTATGCGTATGACGGGGGCCCCCTCTTCTTTCTTTGCAAAAATCTTGGCATTTTTAAGCCATACAAATCGGAAATTGCTTTCTTTGCCCCTGGTTCGCGTCAACCAAAAAAGTTCCCTATTCGCTTGGGTGAGATTGTCATTAAAAAATAACTTTGGATCATTATTCGCTTGGCATAGGTTTTTCAGCCTGCCACGCGCAGCCATCCAGGCATCCTTCAGGGTGACTGAGGCGAAGGTGATCAAAACTATGGGGGCTCCGTCACGCTTTTTTGGCAGGCGATGAATTGTAAGGATGTCAGTCGATTGGAACGTTGGGAGGTCAATCTTCTGAGAAAGATCCCTCATGACCTCTAGCAGGTTCTCTCCGGGGACAGAAGGGAGACCGTGCAATTCCATGTTTGCACGTCGACTGTATTGTTGGGAGTCATTAAGCTCCTCTTTCAACCTTAAAATCTCCCGAGTTTGATCCTCCGTCACCGCCTTGATTGCAGAGACTTCATGCTGCAGATCCCTAACGGAAGCATCGTTCGCGTTCGCGAGAGCCAACACTTCGATTTAAATGAGTCGACGGACGCTTGGAGTTCGCAAACCGTAGTGCGCAATTCATCGACCGCCGGCTTCAGGTCTAGTAGCTGGTCTACCTTCGCAGAAAGAGGCAGAAGGCTGTCGACACTAGTTTTCAACGTGAGGAGCTGACCTAGAGCAGCGTTGATGGAGGCCAGCTGACCAGCAACAGTAGAGTCGGCAGCCCGCTCCCGCTCGTTCAACTCAGTACGACCGAGGTCGTCCATTGAAACGTTACCAGCGACACTAGAGCCCGAGCGAAGCTCGCCCGTACGGCAGGTTGGACATCTCCAGTTCTCCCTTCGAGAAGCGCCCATTCCCGCAAACGTGCTTTCTGCAACTCCTGAGCATTGTTTTCCGAGGTGATATACATTTTGGCAAGAAAAGCAGGTCAAGAACCTTCCATCTTGCGGGACTGGGTGGTTACACTTAATGCAATCCATAAGACAGAGCACAGCGGAGAGTGGTTATACAACTGCAAAAAACACTAGTGAACGGCAGTCGATAACAAACACTGTGCAGTCGGCGGCATAAAATATCGAACCCTATAACCCAGTGATGACCTTTAGTCTCACCTGTGAAGATTGCAGTAGTGAGTACACGACAAAGTTTCGCCGCCGACTGCGATGAGCGTAGCGCTGGCTGGCCCTTTTATGGCAGCGATGATCTTGTAGAGCAACCCGGCGACGTCTGGTGGTGACTCCCTCCAGAAGACAACCACAGCGTCACGACCGTGAATCGGCAGGAACGTGCGGCAGGAACGAGATGACTCAATACGTGATGAACGTAGATTTCGACAGGCGTGCCATGGTAATCTTGTGGGCGCTCGATGTTGGTCCCTGTGCCGCTTGTTGCCTGTGAAGATTGCAGTAGTGAGTACACGACAAAGTTTCGCCGCCGACTGCGATGAGCGTAGCGCTGGCTGGCCCTTTTATGGCAGCGATGATCTTGTAGAGCAACCCGGCGACGTCTGGTGGTGACTCCCTCCAGAAGACAACCACAGCGTCACGACCGTGAATCGGCAGGAACGTGCGGCAGGAACGAGATGACTCAATACGTGATGAACGTAGATTTCGACAGGCGTGCCATGGTAATCTTGTGGGCGCTCGATGTTGGTCCCTGTGCCGCTTGTTGCCTGTGAAGATTGCAGTAGTGAGTACACGACAAAGTTTCGCCGCCGACTAATATAATAATAATAATAATAATAATCAATCAATCAATCAATCAATGTTTTTATTGAAGTGCCCAGGAACAACCTTGCGGTCTTGGTACGGGTGCACTCAGGAAACATAAAAAAACAACACTACACACAACAAACAAGCAGTAAACAATAAAAACACTTAAAACAGATCACATATGTCACATAAACTCTCTACGGTATACCACCACGATAGTGAGAGAAAAGAAAAGCGAGAGTATAAAATTTGGTTCTGAGCAACTTAATCAAGTGAAAAAAAAAATGGTAAGCAACATTTAGGTGAGGACCTTTAGTGCTCTGATGAACTCCTGTGTGTTATTGTTAAATATATCAATAGTGTCTGTAAAAGAGGAATTGTAGGTGTGCCCAATCCTTGACACGGGGTCGTGAAGATTAGGTATGCGAGCATTGTAGAAGGATGCATTTTGCCGTGTAGTTTTTACGGGAATTTTCAAACGTACATTTGAGATCAATGATGTGCAGTCAGTGATGCCATGAACAAGTTTGTACAGAAATAGGATATCGGCATGTTCCCTCCTACGCCGCAGGGTGGGCAATGCCAAGCTATGTTGGATTGGGACTGCTGGGTCATTGCTTGAGGTAGACGCATTGCGCGACGAGAAACGATGTCTGTAGACACATAAAAACTTATTCTGAACACGTTCGATCCTAGCCGAGTTTGTCGCGCAGATTCCATTTCATACAACAGAGGCATACTCGACGTGTGGTCGACATAAAGCACTGTACAGTGTGACAAAAGTACTAGGGTTATTAAACTCTTTAGTAATGCGGCACGTAATACCAAGCGAGCGTAAAGCTGAGCTCACAATGTGGTCAACATGACTCGAAAAGCGTAATGTACTATCAAATACAACTCCAAGGTCTTTGATTTCATTCACACGTGCCAAAAGAACTGACTGAATGTCATAAGAGAATAAAATATTATGTGTCTTTCGAGTGTAGGACATGACTTTAGTTTTAGAACTATTTAGTTTTAGGGCATTCTGATTGCACCAGTTTTCGAAAGCATATACATCATTTTGTAGCAAAACACAGTCGCGTTCGTCTCGTACCTCTATAAACATCTTAATGTCATCTGCATATTGTAAAAAGGAGGAGTGACGGATCACAGCCGAAACATCGTTCACAAAAACTGAAAACAGAAGGGGGCCGAGAACAGAACCTTGAGGTACACCCGTCGTAGCCTGATAAGCAGCAGACGAATTACCATTTGAGCTGACAAAACACATTCTATCACGCAAGTAACTTTTGAGCAATAAAAGTAACGAACTGTGGACATCAAGCTTTGACAGCTTTGCTAGCAACATGTCGTGATTTACAAGATCAAACGCTTTGCTTAAGTCAAAGTAAATTACATCAAGTTGGCCTCTATTAGAGACGACCTGAGCAGCAGTTGACATGAAACAAGTGAGGTTTGTCGTGGTTGAGCGACCCGCCATAAAACCATGTTGGCTAGGAATGAGGGAATGTTTGAGCTTAAACGACAATATTTTGTGCAAAGCTGTTTCGAAGAGTTTTGAAAATGTACAAAGAAGAGATATAGGCCTGTAATTTGAGACGCTTGTTCTTGAACCGGACTTATATACGGGTACAATAAGTGCTGTTTTCCACAAGACGGGAAACACTTCAGTTTTTACGCAGTTGTTAAAAATGTGTACCAAAATAGGGATAAATATTGCACTATAGGCCTTCAATAGGACCGACGGAATGCCGTCATGGCCAGAGGACAAAGACGGCTTCATCTTCTTTACACACTCATGTAATAGCTCCTCATCAAAAAACGCAATACAGGTTGCATTACTAGAGGCAGCTGGCGCGGCGTTAATGGGAGAGTTCGGTTGATGCCTAAATACGAACTGAAAGTGGTGGGCAAAAATTTCGCAAACATCTGTGGTCGAGTTTTCCTGTGAGTTCAGCAATGTGATCTCCCTCCCACATTTTGTCTTTGATCGAGACCGAACATATTTCCAAAATTCCATGGGATTCTGAGTCAAATGCAACTCAACAGAATTAACGTACCTCTGACGATCACGCTTCATAACTTCCTTGCATGAAGACCTTAGACGCCTAAATTCTGATTTCCATCCAGGGAGACCGTTCTTTTTAAATTTTCTGTGAGCGTGCAACTTCTTATTCATTAATCTGCGTAATTCATGTGAGAACCAAAAGGGAAACCTAGAACCTGCGGTTCTTCGTAACGGAATAAATTGGTGCATCCCTTCTCGAACGATGCGGGTGAACTCACGAACCTGTTCATCAACGTCAGTGCATCGAATGATCGATGACCAATCGTATTCGGCAAAATGGTTATATAAACCAACGTAATCTCCAGCGGGAAAATTGTGACTAGTCACATTAGAATGACTCTGTAAACAACGCCTCATGCCCTCTCGAAGAGCTACCACGATCTCCAGAGGGGGGTGACACCTGTCAGGTGGAACTAAACTTGAGGCACACTCAGTTATACGTACACCATCTAAATCTGAGAAACACAAATCAAGCATGTTTCCCTGGCAATTGGGAATACAATTGTGTTGCTTTAAATTCGTAAATGATGCAAAGTTAAGTAAGAACGTAGATTTCTGAGCAAGGTAGTAATTATTAGAGGACGCGGTGGCTGTTTCCCAGCTTATATTGGGGACATTGAAATCACCAAGAACAATAAATTTGAATTTGTCTAGAGCACTAGTTGTACTTTCAATAGCAAGAAGACACTGGTTAAATTCATCAGGAGAGGTGTCGGGCGGCAAGTAGTATGCGCCAAGCAGAATGCGTTCACCATTGACACTTTGCAGTTCTATCCACACTGACTCAAGCGATGTCTCCAGGTCAGGACGTCTTATGCACGGTAATGACGCATCAACTGCTATCAAAACGCCTCCCCCCGTCTTTTTCTTATTAGAAAATTTGCGATCACGTCGAAATACCCTAACATTTGGTGGGAAAAAGTCAGAAGAAGAAATATCTGGACAAAGCCAAGTTTCAGTGAGAACAATAATAGAATGAGCAGTAAAAGCGACGTTAGAAAAAAATTCGTTAGCCTTTGTGCGAAGACCACGGACGTTCTGGTAATAGATATCTAGGTTATGTATTTTCGTCGGCATTTCCGGAGGAGGGCAATGATTGGCTGACCGCTTCATAGATGCGGCTCTCTGTAAGCTGGCCAGTGAATTCTTTATAAAGGCTTCCTTCTGGCCAGAGAAGGGGGTCAAACAGTTTCTCGATATCCTGCTCAGCAGCTGTCACGTGGAACGAGGAGTAACCATCGTGACGCGTCTTCAGTCGCGTGCACGCAAGCTCACTCAGGGTGCCACTCTGCTCGATGTGAGCCTGGAGGCTTGCAGCGTCGCAGTTGGGGCCGAGTCGTGTCACAAACACAGCACGTTGTCGCCGTGATTGAGAGGGAGGTGGTGCCACGGAAATACCACTGGCGGACGCGCTTCCCTTGAGCAAAGGACGCCTCGTCCTGGGGAGCTTTGGCCTTGTCTCGTGGAAGCCTCCTCCGTCCAGGTTCAACTTGTCTTGATGGCGGGGGTGCATCCTGGAATCCAGAATAGAGGCCACGGAGCGTGCGCCTCCAATGGCAGCAGGTACAGCGGCGCCTGGCGCACACGTAGCCTTCGTTACGGGGCGAGTGTTGCCTCTTTCATCTCGCATCAAATCAACCGGGTCCTGGAGGCTGGTCGCCGCAGCGTAGGACGATGGGGGCTGTTTTCCGCCTTGCCTGGGCTCTTGGCGGAAGCTCCTCAACTCCGCTTGTATGTTGTGCAGCGTGGTTGCCTGCTGCTGGGCGTCGTGCTTGTGCTCTCGACGGAGCTGCGCGTTCTCATCCCTGAGCGCGGCAACCTGATCCGTGAGGAACGAGATTCCCTCAAGCGCGTCGAGCAGAAGGGCCCGCAGAGAGTCGACGCCCGCGTTGAGGATGTAGGGAGAGGAGGGAAGTGACCTCTCACCCTTTTCGGGACGAGCGGCGTCGGCGGGTGAGGGCGACACAGAGAGGTGAGAGAGGGAGGCCACGTTGCGGCGGTCGCTGGAGGCCATGGCGACGTCGTTAGGGCTAGCACCACCGCTGATCTTCTCACAGCTCGCACACGTGAAAGAGGGCACGCCAGATTGCAGAAACTCGTGTACGTCGGCAGGCCAACATACGCACTTGGTATGCGCACGCAGTCTGCATCCGGAACACCGCAGATATTGTTGTCGTCCGTAGAAGCAGCGGGAACAGATCAGGCAGGCGTCTCTACTCGGCGCCATCCCGCAGCGAATAATGATAATAATAATAATAATAATAATAATAATAATAATAATAATAATAATAATAATAATAATAATAATAATAATAATAATAATAATAAATTTATTCACGCTGGATGTATTCGGGACGGCACTAGGCAGGTTCGTCGAAGCCAACAGGGGCTTCGTAGGACCGAACCTAAGTAGCAGTGTTAAATAAGGGAGTTTCGGAAAATAATAAAATAAAGCAGAAAAACACCACATGGTTTCTTTAGTTGTGAAAACTACACAAAAATGTCAGTCAGAAAGTTATTGTCAGAATCAAGGAAAAAATATACAATACAAATATAAGCTATTTTTCAAGGAGAAGAACAAAAAAGAGGTATGGCTAAGTTCCAGCCGTATAGTATAAGAAGTTGATGATAGAAGGAGTCATACACATGCACACACACGCAGATACGCGCACACACAAGTACACAGACATTACTGCATTACACTACACAAATAATGTTGACTCGAAGAAAGATTCATCTGAGGAAGCAACACCAATTATGACGAAACCAAATAATAATAATAATAATAATAATAATAATAATAATAATAATAATAATAATAATAATAATAATAATAGTTTTATTCCGTGGTGCAAATATGCCATTTCAGTTCCGGGACTGATCAAAGCCACAGAGGCTTGTGGGATCAGTTCCACCATTGTCAAATAAAAGGAAGAGGAAAATCACGCATTCACATGGGCATACAAAATATAAGAAGTCACCCGAAATGTCAGTCTCCTTAGAGAGAATGTCAGGGAGAGTAGGCTTGTCTTGTAGATGAGTCACAAAACACACGCACTCACACACAGACTTGTTTCACAAAAACTATCCGAAATAAAGTACAACTCAATCGGCTGGCAAAGAGGAACGTGCGATTTGATTAGTCTGTGGATATTGTAATAGTTTTTCATAGCACGAACACACTATGTACGCTATATTCATTGAAAAAAATATGTACATGATACAGATACGGTTCTGTTCAAGTCAGAGAAGACTTGTTGCACAAGACCACACAAGTCATACTCAAATGTGAATTATTCACCAGGAAGAACAATAAAGAGAGAAAACAATGCTGCAGCAATACTAAAGAGACAAACTGTTCATCAATTTCTTCAGTTGTGTTTTTGTACTGGCCTCGATGACGCTCTCTGGAAGTGTGTTAAAGATGAAGGGTACATAATACGAGCGAACTCTTTTGCCGTAGCGCGTCACACAACGAGGGGTTACAAAACGTGACGTATGTCGGAGACTTTTATGACTGACGAAAGGGAGCTTGAAATCATTGCTCCAAAAGTGACAAAGTACTACACTTTGTACAAAAATAGCAGAGAAATTCGGCATCTGTAGTGCCTCGAAAACATTAATATCAGTCGGAAAACCACAATTATACCCAACGCTTTTTAACATGGCCCTCAAAATACGATCGATTTTAATTTTCCATAGCTCTGCACAGTTACCAAAAATCGTTATACCGTACCTAACTATGCTATAGCCCAGGGCATGCGCGATAGACTTTCTTACCGCAAACGGCATAAAAACTTTGTTGTTGAAAAGTAAACAGCTTACGCTCCGAATCCTTTTACAAATGTACGACATATGGGAATTCCATGACATGTCTGAATCGAAAAACACTCCCAAATACTTAACTTTATCAACATAGTCCAGCTGAGAACAATGACAGTCAATACAATTCGATTTGTGTAGAGTGACTGGTGAGTCAAGGTTCACTTTCTTGAGTGGGTTTCTGAAGCATACCAGTTTTGTTTTTGATGCATTAATTGTGATTAAATTTTCATCAAACCAGTCCATTATTTGCGTGGCATCATGTTTCAATAAGTTTACAGCATGATAGTAGTTCAGATGGCGAGAGACGAGCAAGGTATCATCTGCATACTGAAATATACGGCACTTAGATACTCTGGGGGAAATATCGTTTACGTATATATTAAACAGAAGTGGCGACAGCACCGAACCCTGAGGGACACCAGCTTTTATCATTACGCGCGTGCTCCTAAAATCTCCTACAGACACGATCTGCGAACGCTCCGAAAAGAAATTTTGTAGTAAAAGAAAAAATGGACCGCGGAAGCCGAAATTATGTAGTTTGCTGAGAAGCACATTATGGCTAACGGCGTCGAATGCTTTAGATAGGTCTAAAAAAAGGGCACACGCAAATAGGTTGTTCTCAAATGCGGTGTGAATAAGATCTGCAAAGTCTTCCAGGAGTAGCTGGGTACCTTTCCCTGCCACAAAACCATACTGGTTATTTGACAATATATCAGAGCTGTCAATAAAGCTTGACATCACTGTGAATAGGTGCTTTTCGAATATTTCCCCAATGCATGGCAATATTGAGATAGGGCGGTAGCTCTCATGCTTTTTTGGTGTGCCTCCTTTAAAAAGTGGTTTCACAAGTGCAGTTTTCAGGTCAACGGGTATAATACCAGAACTTAAAAAAAACATTTATCATGACAAGGAGGACATCTTTAATTGCATCGAAGTTACGACAGAGGTCACCAACGCGGATGCCATCGATTCCAGGTGCTTTATTCCGCTTTATACCAAATAAAATAGAGCGCAATATACTTAAATCAAGAGGAGGTAAAAATGCCGAGGAATGAGATCTGAGCTTATGCCCTGAACTGGTAGAGTTATCTTTACGATCTCTGGCGATACCTGATGTCGAAGCAAATAGCTTGTTGAAGTCATCAACGGTGGATTGTAAGTTAGCTCCGAAATGCCTCTCCAGGGAAATATTGATCGGTTGTCGCGATGCGCGCCCTCTGAAGCTGTTTATTAACTCCCATGTTTCCCGTGGATTTGATTTTGTCTCAAAAAACTTCCTCTGGAAGTAACGCCGTTTCGCGGACCTGATAATTGCATTTACGCGGTTCCTTGCGCATTTAAATTCGGCGCTCAGCTCTAAGTTGTTAGGGGCACGACGGGAACGCAACCACAATGCCTCCTTAGTCTTAATGGCTACCATGATGTCGGTGTTTAACCAGGGCTTATCCGACCGTTTCTTGAATTTCACTTCTTTTAATGAGTCACGATAGAAAGACTGGAATACCTCTACAAAAACGCTATAAATATTGGCGGGCTCTACCGACATCAATATTTGATTTCAGTCAAATCTAGCCACCAACAGATTTTAATATAATAATAATAATCAATCAATCAAGAATCAAGAATAGTTTTTATTTGTGCCCAGGAACAACCTTGCGGTTTTGGTGCTGGCGCACGTAAAAAAGAACAAAAACACACACATACACAAAAAGGAAAAAAAAAAAAGCCCACGGAAGACAGTTTTACATAAAATTCTACAAAAAAGAAGACGCGAGAAATGTGTACACAAAATTGTACAGAAAAACAAAACAAAAAAGTGCACAAAAATTGCACATAGAAATGAATACACGAAGAAAATTGTTCCAATACATATGGATGCTTCACTTGGACGCAAACAGACACGAACGTGTGAACACTACACATACAGCTCCGTACAAATAGGAACAAGAAATCAACAAGTCATAGAAGTACATATGGAAACCCGGCAGTTGATTCAGGAAGTTCATCAAAAGTCACAAAAGAGCTTCCGCACAGATTTAACAAAATCGGAAAAGTTATCAAGAAATATATCGAGATTAAGAGAAGAGTTATTATAAAGGAGTTCCGCACGAGATACTGGATCAAGTGTATTAACTCTAGATGACAGATAGAAGGTTGACGTTTTTCTTGTCGTCACTCGCGGTACGTGCAGAGAAACCTGATGCAGGATGTCGGAGCTATCTATTTGACCATGTATACATTTATAAAGAAAGAGCAGCTCCGCAGTGTTTCGGCGTCCCTGCAAGTCTTGCAGTCGAATGGGTGAACTATGCACGTCATCAACTGCTTTTGCAAAGTTGAAACGGTGTTTAAAAATAGATACGAATTTCGCTTGTACACGAGAAATCCTCAATATATTAGAGTGGCACGTCCCTCATCCCTGCTTGTGGATGAGGGATGAGGGACAATAATAATAATAATAATAATAATAATAATAATAATAATAATAGTTTTATTTACCAAATAAGTATGGTGGGAGCTTAGGATAAAAAGCGGTCCGAGCAGCTTGACAGGCCCTCAGCCTTAGCTACTTTGCTTGGACAGGACTAACATTCGTTTCACATTAATAGTCACATTTTCCACAGTGATTCACAAACCTTTACCATTCTAGAGTTTCTTTTTGTTTTGTTTTTTTGCTGTAGGGTAAGGTGGGGCAAAATGAGACCAAAAATACTCATTTGAGTGGTAAATTATTATCTTTGTTTCACTATTAAGTAAAACAACAAAACATTGGGGTGTACCGAGATTTCTTGACTCTATGATCAGTAAATATTACTTCACTGGAGCAAGCTTAACATTAAACAAAATCCCAATATGTGAAAGCCACACAATGTCCCATTTTTCCCCACAGGGCAGAGCAAAATGAGGCAACGTAGGCAGGTACAGTCGGGAGCAAAAGTTTGCGGGGCACGCGAGCGCGTGCCGAAATGCATCGCTGCGCCGTGTAACGGCGCGCCGCCACATTAAAAAGTCGCGCTTTGCGCATGCGCGTCCTTCGTGCTGGCAGTCATGTCTCTTTCGCTCGTTTCTGTCCGACTCACTCCTGATAACCGGAGTCGGCGCCAGGGGCGCAAGTTGCCATTTCGCTGACTGTCATGCCTCGCGTCCTCTTCTGCTGACTCAGCAGCCGCGCTGAGTGACGGAGCTCCTATAATTACCCACGCGGCGGCTGAGGCGGCTGAAACAGACGCGCAGCATGACAGCCAGCGAAGCACTAACTTGCGCCCCTGGCGCCGATTTCTGTTATCAGGAGTGCGTTGGAAAGAAACGAGCGAAAGAGACATGATAGCGAGCACGAAAGGCGCGCATGCGCAAAACGCGGCTCCCTAATGCGACGGCGCGGCGATGCATTTCGGCACGCGCTCCCGTGCCCCGCAAACTTTTGCTCCCGACTGTACATTGAGACACGCTTAGAAACCTGATATGCGCTCTGTTTTTGCAACAAAAACACTTGAAACGCACTCTGTGAGCTCCGAAAACTCTTCCTCCGCCCACTTCTTGCATTCTGTGCACGAAATCAATACAGAAATCGAGGCTGCGTGGCTCCGAACGTATTTGCATACCAGGCACTGCCAGTCTTTTGGCGTGTGCATCCCACGTTCTGGAGAACGCTAGGACACTGCACGCATCTTCTGGGGGTTACTAATGATCTATCTAATCGGGTTCAGGTTTTTTCTTTCGTTTTTTTTTTCTGTGGGGCTAGGTGGGGGGGGGGGGGGGGGGGGGTCGGTTGTTTGCTTTCGCCAACATGTGGTTTGCTATGTGGTGAGATGACGTTGGAACAGTGCTGCTCTCCGGCCTGCTTGTTCTCTTTGTCTGTCCTACGTTAGGTATAGAAGAAATGTTCTTGAAACAGCGGAAAGAACGCGCCTTCTGTAGCTCAGCCATATTTTGTAGAGCGGCTGCTCATCAGATTCACCGAGTCGTTTGGGTCTCCTTTGAAGCGCATCCGTTGATACGCCAAAAAGTGTGGCAGCACTACGAAGGAAGTGACACTGTTGCTTGACACTTTCAACAGCTTTGTTCGTGTATAAAGCCCCTATTGTCGTCTGAGACATCGGGAGAAAACAAAATGGCCCAGGAAGAACAGGAGACTCATGCTTTATTTACATGCGCGTCATTGAATGCCAGATTGTCGTGTTTTGCCCCGCGCGTATCCTGTTTTGTAAGTAACTATATCGGTAAAAAAAGCAACCACAGATTGCTCAAATTTGGTCCCAATGGAGCTAATAAAGCATACCAAAAAACATTCAAGCTTACTTTGGCAGAATACTGAGTGCCAACCGGAGTGCACGTCGGGAAGCGAAACCTCGCGCTGAATTTTGCGCTTTTTTAGCTCGGGGTAAACACGTGAACCTCAACTCTGCATTTATTTTCTATAGAACAGCCTTGCCGACAGCTCTCACGTTCTAAACATGCAAAGTGTACAGGTCACAGCACCTATCAATGAAGTTTGAACGCACTCTGATCGCTTGTTTAGGAGATGGATGGTGCTAAACACAAACTGTTTCATTTTGTCCGGCGTCTCGTTTGGGTCAAGTAGTTACGGTGGAGGAGGATGTTAAGGGTCATCACTTTTTGTTTATGTATCCCATGACTTGACGGCCATCTTAACTTCAACCGCGCAGTTTAGCGTCGCATAAAATGTAACAAACAGGACAACAACAGACGACATACAAGGAGGTTTCCTCCATCGTTCCCGCCGTCCCGTGCGGCTCTCCCATGACTTGACGGCCATCTTAACTTCAACCGCGCAGTTTAGCGTCGCATAAAATGTAACAAACAGGACAACAACAGACGACATACAAGGAGGTTTCCTCCATCGTTCCCGCCGTCCCGTGCGGCTCTCCGCATTTCGTTAAGAGATACGGAATCCTGCAGAGAAAGCTAGCGCTGAGCATGTGCAGTAGGGGCGTCTTCATTGCGGTGCGTAGATGAGCGTGGCAGAGCGAAGCTGAGCGTGGCGGAGCGTAGCAGAGCATAGCGGAGTGTAGCGAAGGGGGGGGGGGGGGGGGGGGGGGGGAGGGCGGTTTGCGAAAACCTCCTATTACCACGCATAACTATCGGTAAATTAAACTCGCACGGCACTCGAAGGGCCAGCACTGTAAGTGCGGCCGGAGCCCCATGACTGGAGCACGGCGTCTAGACACTTTAGGGAAACGAGATAAGGCGCTCGAGAGAAAAAGACGCAGCTTTTAAGCAAGCAGGACGAGCTCCTATAAGCTTCTTTCGTTCCAGCCCCGTCGGCGTTTACGGCTTTACTGAGGCGGATTAAACGATTCGACGACTGCCGTTGGCAGCCTGTCAGAATCGAGAGCGTGTGCCGTCACGAGTGGTGACTGGGAAACACTAAAAAGCAAAAAGGTGGGTGAAGGAAATGG
>JABSTQ010000916.1:0-53882 GCA_013358835.2 Ixodes persulcatus
ACCGGATCCGAAAATCCGGCCGTGGAACACTTCTACTCACCGAGTCATAGCAGGCAGAAGCGGCTCTTTAAACAGAACAATTTGACCCTCTCTGATTGGCGCCGTCTACCTGTTCTGAGTGGCGTACGCTGATCTGAGTTCTCGAAGATACTCTTCCCTCCATGTTCCCCAAATCGGTTAAGCAGTTGTTTTCGCTGCCGCCAAGCACGCGAAGCTCCTCTGGTGTGGAAGCGAGCGTGTCCCACCCGTCGGCGGAAGTGTCGTAAGCCTGCTCCCAACTAGGAACTGGCCGGCGTGAGCGGGGTCCCCTCGCGACCCCGTCGTGCACAATGTTAATGGCCGTGAATTCAACACGGCCTCTACTCTCAATCAGAACGGTGGTCAATTCCTCTGTGTCCAAACAGCTCCTTCCAATAAACTTTCTTAAAGACACCTTTTACCCAACGCACAAGCCTCTCGTAAAATCCTCCCCACCATGGGCTCTCTCGACAATAAACCTCCACTGGATACCCGCGTTTCGCAAAGCGGTTGGCCACGTCTGGGTGGCGCAACGTCTTCCAAAGTTCCGTGAGTTCCTTCGACGCTCGTTTGAAGGTCAATGCATTGTCGGAATAAATTACGCGGCGCAGCCCTCGGCGCGACACAAATCGACGAAAGGCAAAGAGGAAAGCTCCGGGTCAACAGGTCTGGAACCAGCTCCAGGTGCACAGCCCGCGTGACTGCACACGTGAACAGCACTACGCAGGACTTGCATGTGAGGTCCTTGCCCTTGACGTAGAGGGGGCCCGCAAAGTCCGTGCCGACAACCTCGAAAGGGTCCGCTCGTGTAGTCCGGGCATCCGGCAAGGGTCCCGTGGGGACACTCGCGGGGGTCGCGCTAAATCGCTGACAGGTCACGCAGGCACGCACCACTTTCTTCACCAGCTCTCAGCCCCGCAGAATCCAATACTGGTTACAGAGCTGCACAAGAGTATCTCTGACTCCCGCGTGCAGCAGCTGTCGGTGCGCGTCGATTGCCAGCAAAGTTGAATATCGATGCTGCTTGGGCAGGACGATCGGGTTTCGTTCGTCATACGTCATGCTGACGGACTGGAGGCGACTTCGAATGCGAAGTACTCCCCGCTGATCGATGAAAGTGGCGAAGTCTTGGAGGGGAGAATCAGGCGGGGTCTTCGTAGCGGTGGTCGCGCAGCGAAGCTCGGCAGCGAACGCCGAGCGCTGCGCCTCCTTTATCCAGTGAGTTCGCGCTGCCTCGATCTCCTCGGCTGTCAGTGGTCCCGTTCGTCTTTCAGTTGACCTGACGTTGTAAAGAAATCGAAAAATCCAAGCCGTTGTTCTGTTGATTCCTGAAGCAGAGCTGAATCGCGAGATATCGATCAACTCTGGAATGGGCGTTACTGTGACTTCAAACACTTCTGGTCTCGATCCTCTCTCCTCGAGTGCGTCTCGAGGGAGTTCTCCGCACATTTCCTTGGGCCATTCTGTCGCTGGCAGTGGCAACCAACTCGGCCCCGACCACCACAGTGAACTGGAGACAACTGGGATGCGGTCAGACCTCGTGTCATGAGGTCAGCGGGATTTTCTTTTCCCGGGCAGTGGTGCCACGTCGAGCCTTCACAATTGCTCTGGATCTCTTGCACTCGATTCTTGACGAACAGCTTCCATCGGGAGGCCTCTCCCCTGATCCAGTAAAGCGTGATCATTGAATCCGTCCAGAAGTGAACGTCCTTCACCTCAAGCTCAAGGCAGGTTTGAACGTATTTGGACAGCCTTGAGGCGATCAAGCTGGCCATCAGTTCCAATCTCGCCAGTGTGACAGTTTTGAGGGGTGCAACTCGGCCTTTTGCGAGCAATAACGTCGTCGTCGTCGCTCCTGTGTCGTCGGTGGTGCGAAGGTAGACCATGGCTCCGTAGGCAGCGGTGCTGGCGTCGGCGAAGATATGCAGTGATCGGTGGGTCACCTTGCCTTGCAATCCGTTGTCTCAAAACCTTGGGGTCTTGACTCTTTCTAGCTCGACAAGTTCTCTGCACCACCCGGTCCACCCGTCTTGCAGGTGATCTGGTAGCACAACGTCCCAGTCCATTTTTAGTTTCCAGATTTCCTGGAACAGGATATTGGCTGTCACGATGAAGGGTGCCAAGAATCCCAGAGGGTCGTAAAGGCGAGCTGTCGTTTGCAGCCCGAAGCGCTTCGTATTTCCTTGGTGGCAAGCAGTCTGCATCACGTGCTCCGGCGAAAACATAGGTCTGTCCTCTTTCGGTTCCCAAGTCACTCCGAGCACCTTGAGCACGTTCGAATCCTGTCCGAGTGTTTTTTGGCCTACGCCGTCCTCCTCGAACACCTCCGCTAGTGATGCGCTATTTGAACCCCACTTGTGGAGTCTCATACCGGCCTGCCTAAACACCTCGTTCGCCTCGGCGTGTTCTCCATCGCCGCGAAATGGTGCCGCAGGGTAGCCGCCAAGAGGAACGGACTTGACGTTGTACCGAAAGTCGCTCTCGTCATTCGCCAGGTCTCTATCTCTGGTACCGGTTGATTTGGGATCGGCGGTTCCTTGTAGCAGAGGAACCGCAGTGCGCCACGATCCTCCGCCTTGACTCCGATCTGCAGGAAAGCCTTCTCCAAATCCGCCACTAACGCTACTGGGTGCGTCCTAAACCTCAGGAGTATGGCGACGAGATCTCGATTAATGTTCGGTCCACTCACCAAGTTTTCGTTCAGGGATTTGCAGTTTGCACCGTGGGAGGAGCGTCAAACACAATCCTAAGTTTTGTGGTGCTGCTGTTCTCGCGGAGAACAGCCTGGTGGCATGTTATACGCCCTTGCTGCACCTTCGTTCTCTGTTTCTTCATCGACCCTCTCCGCCATGTCGGTGTCTTGGTATTTCCGAATCGCTTCGTCATACTTCTGTAGGAGATCGGGATTTTTCGTTAACTTCTTATGCAGATTCTCCAACCTCCTTCTTGCCACCTCCAGGTTGTCTGCCAGCCTTACGTCCGATTTCCATGGAAGGCCCACTTCGTATCTACCTTTGGTCTTGGTAATATTGGCTCCGAACTCTCGTCTCACGGCGCTGTCCGAGGGAGCCTCTACTGGCGGGTCGGTAACTCCCACGCTTTCTAGCTCCCAGAAATCTCGGAGAACCGAGGTGGTTTCTAGATTCTGCAGCGTTGCTATTAGCACGGTCGCCTGGGAGCAACTCACGATGGTCGAGTCCGAGCCTGTCCGTCCCAGGACCGCCCAACCGAATGCTGTTTCTACTGCAGTCAGGCATCCGCTCAGTCGGTGAATTTGTCCTGTGATGCACCCCCAGTAGTGGTCTGATTCCAGCAGTATGTCGACGCCGCGTTGTTCCAGTCCGGTCATGTTGTCTCCCACGGGCCAGCCAAGTTCCTCTAATGTTTCCACGATGGCTTCATCTGGGCTCGGAAGGTCCTGCTCACATATGGTAGGTGTCTCGAGAACGTCGATGTCATATCTTTTGTTGTAGAGTTGGTCTCGCAAAGTCACTTGAACCCTGCGAAACGTACGTTCACTGCTTTCGCCCCCGAACACGCCGATTGTGAGGTTCTCTGTCCCGAGCAATTTGCAGTCCAGTCGCTGAGACAGTTCTTCAGTTATGAAGGAGCGCTGACTGCCGCTGTCGAAGATAATACGGGCAAGTTCCTTCTGTTTGTACCTTCTGCCCACGCCGTAACCGTTTGTAGGAGCACTGCCGGCTTGCTGTTCCCACGTACATGCATAGCGACCGGTGCCGCGTCCTTCGGTTCCGTCTCAATCCGTCTGGTGGACGTTCGTCCCGGCGTGTAATTCGGGTCACACATGGTGGACGCGTGCCTGCCTTGACATTTGCCACAGCTGGGTGCTCCTCGACATAATCTTGCCATGTGATTGGCCTTCGTGCAGCGGAAGCACCTCCGGTCTGCTTGCAACCTACGCTTATTCTCCGCTAGCCCGATTCTTGCGTTACATTCCGGTGTTCCGTGCGCTTTTGATTTGCAAAGGAAGCACTCTAAGCCGTCCACGCTGCCGTGCAATGCCGCCGCGGTAGAGCTGCGAGTCTGAGCGTTGATCGTTGGCCTCTTCACAGAGCCATGCGTCAGAGAAGGAGGTCTGGGCTTACCGACGACGTCTTCCAGCTGATGTTTTGATGTCCTTTCGCGGCTCTCCACCTCGACGCGTAGAAAGTCGAGGAGAGACCGCAGAGCCCTCAGGTGTACTTGCTGTGGGGTGGATTCCAAACTGGCGTCTGTCATTGATGCCCTTGCGGCGTTGGCATTCCCGGTCTCCTCCGCCGACATCTTCCGATTGAAATCGAGAGCGAAATCTCTCGGTAGCACTCGCAAAAGTACTGTGTAGAGCATAGCCCCATACGCCTCTTCGCCCACCCCTAACGCTCTAAGGCCTCTGATGTGCGCATGTAGAGTGTCGTATAAACGCCGTAGGGCTCGGGTGTTCCGTTGTGGTTGCACTGGCTGTATGTCCATGAGACCTTTCATGTGGTCCTGGATAAGCGTCTCTTGCTTCCCGAACCGCTGCTGCAGGAGCTCGATGGCGTCCGCGTAACACTCAGTGGTTGGCTGTAATCCACCGATGGCGGCTGCTCCATCGCCGGTCAGCGCTGATCGCAGGTAGTTGAGCTTTTCTGATGGCGTGAGTTCCGAATTTTTATGAATGGCGGTATCGAATTGCTGCCAGAAGGGTTGCCAGTCCTTTAGGTGCCCATTGAATTGGATTAGTTTAAATTTTGGGAGTTTGATTTTTGATGTCACCGAGGATCCTCCGTTCCGATCTTCGTTCAATTGTTCCCTTCCTGGGTGGTTGCCCTCCGCGCTCTTCATCTTTTGTTTGAGTTTGGTGAGGTACGTGACGATCTTGTCCGAATACTCAATCCCATGAGTGAACTCTGCTTTTGCATCTTGCCCCGTGATCAGAGGTTCGATCGCCGCGTCCACGTCCTTCAGCTGGTCGCGGGCCAGATGAATGCGTTCGATTAGAACCTCGAGGTCGTTGACGCTTGGTGTAGCTAACAGTAGTAACCCGTCGGCCTCATCAATAAGTCGTGTCACTTGCGTCCAATGCGTCTTCCGTTTCTTCTTGAGGACGTCCATGATCGTTAATCGTTCTGACTTGGCTTGATGGAAAGTTGCTGTAAACCACCAGGTTCCCTTCGTTCAGTCGTTCCTCCCGGGTTTCGGCACCAATGTAGGAACCTGTGGTAGTCGTAGATGGTTACATTCAAGCAAACTTTTATTTACATTATCTACAAGCTGCAAGCGATGCGATCTGACGTGGCGTTCTTCTCCGTTCCAAGTTGATTCGACGCACGAGCTCCCCGGCCGCGCGCGCCCCGGCCACGCGCTCCCCGGCCGCCAGCTCCTTGCCACGGGCCCCCCGGCCGCGCGCGCCCCCGGCACGCGCTCCCTGGCCGTCAGCTCCTTGCCACGAGCCCCCTTTCAAGATGTCTCTGGCCCATTTCCTCGTCTTCGATCTCCTCGTGCCAGTGATATGGCTTATTACGAACCACTTAAAGGTTCCAACAATACCTGTACTTCCTTCCCTCAAGCAGCAAAGCTAGGCTCTGTGGTCCAACAGCGTCTGAAAAGAGATCCCTTCAATCAAGCGAAGGCCCCAGTTGAACATAGGGGTGTCGCTCCCTGGGAGACGCGGGCGCCAAAGAGTTCGCCTGGTCTCGTCAACACAATGAACCGGCAATCAGCTCAGCGTCTCGTCGCTTCCCGGGACCACGAGAAGTTAAAGGGGCCAGAGGATTTGCGTGGGATCAACGTCAGCATCGGCACCTGTAATGATTTCAAGACGTCCTGACGGCTATGACTTTCGCGAGTTTGTGTGTGCGCGGCAAGGGGCGACGGATCCGGACCCTTGTCGTTTGTGAACTTCAGATGACGTGATTGGCTCAGACACCAGTGCTTTCGGTTTCCTATCTGGGGAAGTAGGAAAAACTGACCCATTAAGAAATAGAAGCGAGCTCTTTCAATTGGTTCTCTCTGACTTCTTGATCCTGTAAATATGTAGTAAAGAGTGTACACAACGGGGAACCCCGGCTCCTTCGAGTTCCCAGCTCCCGTCCTGATCCTGATGATCCCACCACCGGCTTCACTACCGGTACGACGACCCAGTCGTAACAAGAGAGACTAGGTGCCGGTGCGACGGGTTGCGTCTTGGGGTCGTCGTACACGCCACGTCCGGCAGCGGAGCAGCCGGACAGCTCGGACTAGGAATTCTCCGAGTCGACGTTGGCTTGAAGCATGGTTGGGGCTGTGGACGCTCCAGTCTCTGTGGATTGGCCAGGGGGAGTCACCTAATGTGCTGGGGACAACGCAGGAATATCAGACGACGCTGTCCCAGCGACCATAGACAAATAGCTTCTCCGAGACACGCAGTTTACAGTATCGTGAGAGCCGCTGCACCGGAGGCAGTCGAATGTGCAACCGTCTGTGGCGTGTCCAAAGACAGCGCAGCGGTCGCAGTGTTCTGTCCTGCAGTTGACTCGAATGTGTCCTTCCGGTCGGACTCGCCGGCATACCCATCTAATTCCCGGGTAGTCGAAGGTCGCCTTCTGGCATCCGATACGAAGAAAGTTCGGGGCCGGGTCCGACTTTTTCATTTTGATCCCCAGATATCTTGTCTCGGTCTTCACAGTTGGTGTGCTGCGGTACGTTTCATACGTGATTCCCAGGGCATTCCCGTATGAGGAGAGGGCTTGGACCAGCAGGTCGTTTCGGACATAGGTGGGCAGGAATCTTCAAGTAACGTTCGTCACCTGTGGTCCGGCTGGAACGATGGGGACCTGGCTAGAGGTGATGGTGACGGCGCCGGCTTCGTTGAGCTTGGCGGCAACAGAACAGCTGTTGATAACAATATCAAAACTTTCCGCTCCAAGGTGCTGCGCTGAATAGACTTCAGAAAGTCCGACAACGCCGGCGACCGCATGGATGAGATCGTCTGGGGATGTGTTCAAAAGCACGACAACGCCAAAGGCGCGAGCCTTTGACGGGGGAGAGTGCGGCGCTGACGCAGCAGCCAAAACGATGCGTCTGTCAAAACGATGAAGAAACGGGTGACAGATCAGGGAACGCCTGGCCCGCGATAACAATCGGAGACATAGCTGCCAACTCCTTCTCCCAAACAAACGCGCCGCAATTAATCACCAAAGTCAGGACGCAACCACGTCGGGACGCGCTTCCTGAGTCCACCGGTGAGACATGGCAGTATACAAACAATATTAACTGTGCGGCTAAACCCTTTGAACTAAATTTGGCGACGAGATGTTTCGGTGGCGCCACCTCGCGGGTGCCCTCTTGTGACGTGGCTGGTAGGATGCGAGCAGACGACGCGCTATGTCAAAAACAAAGTGGCTATGTTAGTTCGCTTTGACGCCCATTAAAAACGGTATATTAAAAAAAACGTGTATAACGTTTTGGTGTGTGACCTTTCTCATGAACCGCAGTCTCGAAGTTGCTTTTTATTTTAGAAAATATAATTAACAATTAAAAATTATAAAAGTCTTAAAAATGTTCAAAAACAAGCCTCGAGCTTCTTATTACAGCTGGCGCCGCGTGCCTCAGGGCTATTTGTAGCCTCACTGATTCATGTTTGTTTTTTTCAGATCTGTGGAGGCTGCTGTAGGAAACGGCTCTGCATTCACCCGAGTTAATGACGTGCTGTTTTTAGCTATGCACGCGCACACAGTTGTGTTAAAAAGCGTTGCACACTTGTTTTAGCTACATTGAGCTTGCCGATATCAACGCTTCCATCCAAGTGTGACTCGACAGTTTTACTGCCGAGCAGATGCTCGTCAGGAACTGACGCTTAACGCCTAACGAATCGTATACGGGAAAAGAAGTTGGTCGCATCGTGACTTCTGCTCAAAATTAAAGCAGAAATTTTCATGAATTTCTAAATTTTCGGCTATGGCTCGGCAAATTCAGGCGATTGATTAATTTCTTCTGTCATGTTTTTACTAAGAATTGCTTACAAATTTAAAACTGCACGCCGAGAAGCGCATCACGCATTATGTGAAGTTGGGTCCGCAAATATTAAACACACAAACGGTATTAATTCATAGCAGGTCTATTCCTAATTTTTTGTGACGCTGAAGTGTCACCGACTTACTAGAATGAAGACTTCGATTGCGAGGGAGTGTCGTACGTTTCGCATCGACACGGTGAATAAGCAGGGATTTAGTTGAAACGACTCCGGAAGCCAGCCACCACTTCTTCCTGCCGGTTTATTTAAGGAAATGTCCATTTACTGGTTTACGAAATTAAAAAAAGGAATCAACTCGGAACTAATCAGAGACCATCATTCAAAGAACACCTTGTAACCAACAGCATATACCGAGTCGCTTTCACTGAAGTGTTTACTAAACACGCGAGAGATTCTTATATTTCACTATACTATTTTCAATTTGATTAGACATTTCTTTCTTAGTTTTCTTTTGCCCGAATCATAATAAAAAAATACACCCTACTTGCCGCGGTAGGTGTTGTAGTAGAATAAAGCGCAGGACATTCTATTTTCATCATCCAGTTTTTTGTGCTGCTGTAGAGAACAGTACACTACCATCCCAGCGCTTCGGCACCTCAGCGCCAAAAGTGTTTGTTGGCACGACTACGCGTGCCACGTGCCCTTTCAAACCTTGGCAAAATGTCGTGCTACATATATCGCTTCGCGAAATAAACACAACGCGTGAAACCTGCTTCGCCGCGCGTCACCCAAACAGCGCATGAAGCGAGCTGACGAGGCGAGGAATCCAAGATCTTCGCGGTCTGTCCCAGTTTGTCCTACACGCGACGTAACAAACGATGATGATGATAGCTAGAGGAGCGACCCTTGTAGATCGCACACGCCGCCAATATGGCTGGAGACCACCAAAAGTGCAACTGAATTTAAAAAAAAAAAGCATTTAGGAAATTGAAGGCGCCCCTTTGATCTATCGCTCAAAGTCCGCATGCCAACGCATTCGCGCTACCGCGCACAGTGCGACAAATTTTACAGACTGCGTCGTTACTTTATGGCGCCCATGACGGTGTTTTTGATACTCCGTGGTGCCTTTTTAAACGCTACAATGAACTTTTTCAGACGATGCTACTGTCAGCTTCCCCATTCGATGCGGTCCGCTCCAAAACCCCTCTACGACACACTCCGCTGTTTATATCTGTTCCGCTCCGCTATCCGCTGTGGCCCCTTTACAGCTATCCTATGTGGCCTACTACGATATCTCCTGTGTCCCGTTCAGGGGAAATGGAGAAAAGCTCACCACAAAACCGGCAGATATGAAGAAAAGCTCACGGGCACTTGAGCGGATGCAGAGAAAAGCTCAGTGAGTTTTACGTTTTTGTTAGCTTAGCGGATTGTGCATCACGCCTGGCAATTTAACAAATGTAGAGTTCGTCCCTTCATTAAAAATAACTGTCCTCTTTTTTTTGGTAACCTTCTTGAAGTTCATTGGTCATATTTGCTAATTGCTCAGAAATAAACAGTCACCCATTTTGTATATTAATGACGCCGCAAGTATAAAATCAGAACATCGGACACCCGTAAAAAGGACGATTTATTGACAGCTTGACAGTGCGCCGTCGGTAGATCTGTCAGATAAAGAGGTTTGTTTTCTGCTAGCCAACATAAATAGCGGTGTGAGAACCGTTGTCTTCACTCCGTCTTCGTCGTTTGAGCCGTTTTCTACATGTATAACGTTTACCAACTCGCTTAATTCGCTACTTTACAGAGAAGTTCTTCTTATATAGGTCACGAGTAACAACGGTGATAGAGTGCCGCTCTGAAGGTCATGGGTAGCTCGCCGTCGAATGGCGTTTTGACACAAAGGCAACGTATGGAAACCCAAGCACGAACGGCTAGAAAACGTGCTTGTCCGTGAAAGAAAGGATCCTCGGTTTCCTACTGACCGTTCTATCCTGTCTTCAAAGGTAAACAAAAGCGTCAAAGATAATTTCAAGCACGACGTTGTTGCGTATGCACTTTCAGATTTTTACCATTTCCAGTTTTGCTTTTTAGGTTTCAGGCAGACATTTTAAAGTTTTCGATCTTTTGCCTGTTCTTCAAGGTCATAAAGTTTTCAGTTAGGCCCCCGTTGCCAAGAGAGTAAACCACAGAAAACACTCGCCCGCAATTATTAATTTGAGTGCAATATACATAGGGTGTGTATTTTCCGGTTTTAACCGAAAAACACCGATAAAAATTCGTCGGTGACGAAAATACAAAATCGGTTAAAACCGAAAAACACCGATAATTGGATATTTTTGTTCTGGTTAAAAACGCAAAACACCGGTCGTTGCATGTTTCCGACCTAGCCAAACCCTTTCCCCGTAGAGGTTCGTCAAACGTATTATCTCGTGGATCCTACATTCTTCCAGTGTCTATACATGGCTTGCACGTGGCGCCAGTCCGCCCTCCTTTCTGAGGGTCAAAAGCGTCTAGTTAACGTAGTGGAAGCTAAGCTCTCACACGCCTTTCCCCATTTTGTCTCCCATACGGCCCCCTTTTGTGGACAAATTAACGCAGTGGAGGGTACTCTATCACGTGCCCTTTCCCCATTGTGTCTGGCCAAGTGATGTCGGTGCAAGCCATGCATTCAGAGGTTGCCGCGGTTCCTGGAAGACACTGCCTACATCCGTGTTGTACAGGGCTACTGACCTTCAAGAACTGAGAGGCGTTCATTGTTATCTGTTTAGTTTCCATGGGCCTTTGGGGAAACGGAAAAAGAGTTTTGTTGGCGTGGGGGTTTCTCACTGTATATAAAAGGACCGTTCTGTAAAAAGAATTTGCAGACGTGTTTGAGAACGCGCGTCCGTCTCTTGTCTGCGGGTTTTCTCAACGTGAGACTTGCTTCCCTTCGTCGAACACTTCAAGTATCGTTGTCACGCGGTGTAGAAGGCCACCAGGATGAGACGCAAGCGGAAAGCTCCGGATGACTACGCTAAGGAGTATCCAGACTTTGACACGTGTACGGACCCTTTGTCCATAATCTGCAAGTACTGCAGAATCACGGTAAGCCTCAAAGATGGAAAAGGGGCTACAAGGATCACGGAGCACATAACATCCAAGCGTCACGTCCAGCTCAAGAAACCACGTCTTGATCCATGTAAGTAATTTTTTCCCGTATCTTCATTTTATTTACAGTGAGAAAAACTAGCGCAATGTCTCACTTTTTTGAGAGCATGTCGTGTCTTTAAACGTTTCTATAATTTGTAATTTTTACGCGTTTCAGCCGGGAGTGCTCAGGTACCCCACCAAAGCTCTTTGGAGGAATGCATCACACGTGTCTCGAGGAAGAAAAATGATGCCGACGACGTGGCGCACAATTTCTGCAGAGCTCTCTGCAAGGCTGGCATCTCTCTCAAGAAGACTGATGGACCCCTTGGAGAACTCTTCCGAGATATGTTCCCCGTTGCCCGTACAATGCCGTCTGCTGCCATGATGTACCGCAAGTACTTACCCGACGTATTCGCAAGGGATTTGTCTGTGGTTCAGGAAGAGTGCAAAAATCGTCCGATTTCTCTCACAGTCGATGAGACACCAGAACTCCGTGGCCGACCAGCGGTTGCCGTGCTCGTAACATTCTTTGATTTTGAGCTTCTCCAACGGAAGACTTTTATGGCAGGTCTCCAAGTGCTCCAGCAGTGCAACGCCGTTGCCGTTGGGGTGCTTGTTCAAGAAGTTCTGGGTAAGCTTGGGAAGAGTTTTCGCGATGTGTGCGTCCTTTCCTCAGACTCGGCGTCGTACATGCATAAGCTGCACAGAGACCCTCAGCTTTCTCAACCTGACTTTATAGCACTGCACTTTAAGGACCCCTGTCATCTTCTCAACGTCACTCTCAACGAAGGCATGAAACTGGTTGAGTTCGGGGCTGTTCAGGACTTTGTCGTCCACTTCCCTGCCCTCCTGAAAAGTTCGCGAGAGATAAGGCGTAAGTTCAACGTGCTTTGCACTCCATAAATCTTGAACCGAAGTGCCTCTCCACTGTGAGCCCCTCACGGTGGTTTTCTTTTTACGAGGCACTCGCTGATGTGTTGCATTACTGGCGACCAATTTTGTCCTTTCTGAAAAGCGGTGATGCAGTTGGCGAGAAGTGCAGGAAACTCAGAGTACTTGTCTCAGATCCAGAGTCTTCACAGGAACTTTTCATTAAGATGACTTTCATTCACGAGACATCGATTTCGCTTCTCGCTGTCATGAAGGTTCTTGAGTCCGAGAAAACTCTGGTGCACGAAGTGTATTCTCTTCTTGGCGTAAAACTTGCAGCTTTGTTGAAAAGATGGAATAGCATGCCAACAGAAAGCTATGGTAGTGTTGACCTACTTTTGAACATGACTGATGAGGCCCTAAGGTTAAAGCTTGTTGATTCTTTCTCTGCCTACTATCAGATGATTCAAAGGAAGTGGTTAAGGACTGTTTCCCGAAACATCTCTGATGACTTAGACTTCAGGGATGGATCGTCGTTCTGGTTCCGCGTGCAAATTGTTAATCCGTGCAAGGAAGTGGAGCTGCCAGAGGGATTTTTGCCTTATGGAAGTATCTATCGGCTGGTCCTCCGAGACGAGCGCAAGCTGAGTGACCTAGAATCAGAGTTTCTTTGTTACCGCCAGTATGCTGTGACTAGCACCGTTGATCCAGTGTTATTTTGGAAACTTCATTTATCTGACTGGCCACTGCTGTCCCAAGCCTCGCTGGACATTTTGGGCTTTCCTGTGTCCAGCGCAATTGTGGAGCGTGCGTTTTCAAAATTGCGGGTTGTGAACCGCAAGGAACGTGCTGCCATGACGGACGAAAGCCTCTCGAAGTATGCTTGCATCTACTATAATAACCAAGTGTGAGAAATAGATGCTTCCTCGAGAAGAAGTGTATGAAATTTGTGAATAAAATTGGAACTCTCTGTTTGTGATCACTCGCATTTTTTTTCCACCGATAGTCACCGATTTTAGCCTCGTCGTGAGACGTTCCACCGAAATACACCGGTGTTTCGAAAATAAATAAACACCGAAAAACATCGGTCGATTTTTCTCACAAATAAACACAGGAAAGTACACACCCTAAATATACCCAATAAGCTGACCAAATATTAGTAAAAAAAAATATTTTCTCTATTAAAAAGCTGACGAATTCTAAGGATAATAAATTGATATATGTTGAGCAGAATCCAACAGCCTCCATATGAAAAGAAGGAAAAAAAACTGGCGAGCTTTTCTCCGCATACGCTCAATGGCCAGTGAGCTTTTCTCGGCATCCACCGGTTTTGCGGTAAGCTTTTCTTTGGGATTTCCCGTTCACCTATGCGATGCGGTCCGCTCCACTAACGATGCTGCCCGCTCGCTATCATCTCCGATGATATGCGATGCGGTCCGCACCACTACCCTCTACGGCCCCGTCCTCCATCCATATGTAGCCTGCTCCGCTGTCCTATGTTGCCCGGACTGCTATCCGCTGCGGCCCGCTCAGCTATTTGCTGCGGTCCGCTCCGCTATCAGTTATCGCTGTAGTGCGCGTTCTATGCACTATGCACAGTGGCTTAGCGCTCTGCGGAGAGCAAGTCGTCTGCTTCTTGCGCAGGGGTTGCTGTGACATCAGAGCGACGCCGATCACTGAATGACCTTGTTTGAAAGGATAGTGGGTAGAGCTCAATGCTAGGCGCCTTGAGGTCTACCCACTATCATTTTATTTTAATCGGCCAATAAGTGTTCGGCGTCGTTCCGGCGACACTGCAACTTCTGCGCAAAGAGCAGACGACTTGCCGCCCGAATATGCATTTAATGAGCAATATTCAAGATTATATTCACTGATTCGCTTTCTGTTTCGCCGTACCGTTTCGCAATCTACTGAAAGCAACCACATAAGATTGAAATCTTTTTTGGTTCAGGTTCATTACCAAATGTTTGATTTAGAATTTGGTTTTGTTCCCGTCGGGTCACAATAACGGTTTTGGTCCAGTTTTCGGCTCGGGTTCAAGTTCAGTTGAAACCTGGTAAAAGAGCCAAATTACCTCTCTCTGGTATCAAGAATATTTCCCCATCATGTTCTTTCCGCTAATTTTCAACTGCTAAATAGTTGTCAGAACAAGCTGAAAATTCAGCCATAGCAGCGAAATACCCGACTGTTGAAATTATTAAAATAGCAAGCATTACATTACCCGATGCACGGGCTGAATTTCTCTACTATTACTATTACTGAACCGCGGTAAAGGGTTCAAGAGATTACTTAAGGGGCTCAGTGAAAAACCCAAATTGGATATGATAGAACAATTATTAGACGAACAAGAACCCTGAAGAATGAGAACGAAATAATGAAACAGGGCACTGGAACCATCATTAGAAAAAACAAACTGCAGCTAACGACACACTCTCAAAGGTTTCAAACACAGCTGAAATTTTTTTTTCCAAAACCTGAATAAATAGGAAAAAAGGAACGAATAAAGGGAAGGAAAAGCCCCAAGAACACCTCTTTCTACAACTGTATATTCCGACAGTTGCCAGGACAATGATGGCCTCGGCGACATCCTCCTCCTCCCTTTGAACCCTGTCACCCCGACCGAAAACGAACAAAACTTTTATTTCCGGAAACTTGTAGACGCTCAAAGACAGCACTTCTCACAGCCTCAGAGACCACCAAAGTTTGTGGTCCAAATCAAACCAAGGCTTATTAATAGTGTTTCCGTGATGTAGTATTGCTAGCGATTCCTTTATCAAACGTTTGTGGTCATCTTTTTCCTTTTGTTCCACTGATGCCACATCCCACAACCGTATACAAATCTTATACAGTAGTTATGTATATTTGTGGAAAGAGGTTTTTTTTTTTTTTTTTTTGGGGGGGGGGGGGGGTTTATCCTTCCCCTTTTTCGTTCGTTTTTTTATTTAACCAGGTTTCGGAAAATAAAATTTTAGCTCTGTTTGAGAATTCTGAGTGTTTGTGTCGCTACCTGCAGACTCGTTTTTTTTTCTTTAATCATCTTTAATGTACACCAGCTCGTTTGCGCCCTTACATATATTTAATAAAGCTACGTTGGTTCTTTCTCATATTTTATCATTTTATGCCTCCACGCTTGCTTATCGGGTACGCTGGTTTCATTTTTACCCTGAATACTCATTTCTGTTTTTGCTCTAAGCATGCGAAATAAACGAAGAGGAGTCAGCTTGCCGAGAGGCAATGAGCGAGGATGAGCGGTGAGCATTGGATAATCCACAGCGCCAGGACAAGCTGCGCACAAAAGGCGTAGTCCTACATCTGAATACCCTCAGCGATTGATTTTGAACGTTTTTTAAAGCGAAAGCATTAACTGTCTCATGAAGGGAGCCGACCTCATCAGCTTTGAAACCATGCGAAACGGCACCATAATGAAACCACGCGTAAATCTAGCCAACGGCACGTTGTACACTTCGGTCCCATAGGTTGGCGCGCGCCAACGAGGCTACCAATGGCCGCTGCGCGTCAGTTTGGGTGGTGTCATCCTGACTGTGTTATCACTGTTGTGTTGTCACTGATCACCGCGTTCGCTCGCCTCTTTTCGGTTGTACGGCGCGTGGCAATATATACGGCGCATGAAATAAACAAAGGGGTTCGTTGTGCTGGGAACAACGTTGCTGTCTGTTCGTTCCTCGCGCCGCAAGGCACACGACAGTTTGAACGATCGCTCACCCGATGGCGCTGCGTGTCCGCGAGGCAGCGGCTCCACCGTTCGACGCCCAAGCTCAGCGTGTTGTACGCCGGTGATTAAACAAGGGAGCGAAGAGGGGCGCGCGTGCTTTCGCATCCACAACTCATGTACCTTGAGCCTTTTTAGATGCGGAGCATCTCTTGCTCGGGTCTATGTCCCGCGTCCGCGATGTAGTCGGCACTCGAACTACGCACGCGCAACTCTCCTCCTTCCCTCTCTCCAACAGCTGCGCGTTACTCTCTCCGCTCTCTCTCTCTACCAGCTGCGTGCACTGCGCGTGCGTTGGCTTCTCCTCACACCGCGCGCGCACGCGCAACTCTCCTCCTCTTGTCTCCTCTCCTTCAAGTGTGAAAAAAATAAAATAAACGGCGAGCGGCGAGCGTTCCAACTTTCTCTGCCGCGAGCCGCGACGAAGGCTCGCGTAGGGGGTAACGCTAGGGCAGTCGGTGGCGCCATCTCTCGACGTCAGCACGCAACTGACTCTTTCCTCGGAACCAACACGATGCTCCGCATCACCCCATGGTTCCCCTCGGGAAGATGGTGTAATTTTTTTCCGTATCTTTCTAACATGGTTAGACACAAAAGAAAAATAGGCCCCTAGAATTCTTTGGTTTCTCAGCGAAGTTTTTATATTTTCTGCGTCTTCTTTACCCTTTTTTTTGTCCCACGATGTTAGCGCCTATTCTACGCGATAAGCGGACTTTTTTTCTTTTGTTTATCGCTCCAACGCTTCTTGCACATTACGCAGCACGCGGCCGCAGAAGCAGACGGAAGGCGCAGGAAGGAGAGCAGGTCACGGGCGGACCGTAGCAGCACGGTGAGAGGAGGGATCAGAAAGAAGGGCGAGATTTTGATCTACGCGCGAGACTACATTTTGAAAATGCGTATAGGTCGATACGCCGCGTGTCACTAAAATCTGGAACCAAACTGCCGTGCCCCGAAAGTTGGTCATAGAGTAATATAGTAGAACGTAAAGAGTGACCACTCCCATAGACTCCAGCGGCCCACTCGACTACCAGCGCTCCTAGCGGCCGCGGTGAAATTTTTCACGACTTCATGTTTGGATGCTTTCGGTTTCGTTTTTCAACATGGATAGAGTCACAGAATACTAGTATTCAAATGAATGGATAACTAATATTAGTGCTTTATATTGTTTTGTGCGGTAGCTTTCGCCACCTAGCCTGTTGTGACTAACTATAATTTTAATGACAGAACGAGCGGGTTGGTAGGAGATAATTAAACTTGAGGAAGAAAACGAGAGGGGCAAACACCTCACAAACTTGCAACTATGGTTGTCCGTCCTTCTCGTTCTCTTCCTCAAGTTTAATTACAATTTTAATTTTGGTTACGGTTGCTAATTTAGAGTTTACTTGGGCGTTTGAGCTTTGTATTCAACAACTCAAAAGCACGCTTAAATTCATTTACAATTTCAGGATAGACAGGTACCGAGGTAACCATGTACAATGACAATTTGAAATATAAAACTATGTCACGGAACAAGAAAAAAAGGACAAACAACAGAAGGCAGCAATTAACAAATATTAATTTTTATTTTGGCCACAAAGATAACCATAAAAAATGGTTACTTTACATAAAACAGAAACAAAAGACCGTGAAAATTATTTTTGCACTTAATTGTATCAGGGCGTGTTACAAAGAATATTTTTCAGAGAAACCTCATCAGCCTTTTTGTACAGGTTTGAGGGAGGAAACATCTAAAAGTTCACAATTGACACCAAAGCCGGGTGACCCAATACGGAGATCCCTACCAATAAAGAAACATTCAACACGAACACACTATTAAAAAACACACATCAAATGGTTCTGCAGTCGCTAGTAAAGACTGGTCGACGCTGGCCTGCAACCTGGTCATTACAAATTATACCTGGAAATGCTCGGCGTGCAGTGTGCACCGTTCTGATAAGTACCGTATTTTCCGGACTATAGTCCAAACACAGGGTAGTGGTATAGTCTTCAGAGTCCACATAAATTTGTTTGTGTGCCCACACAAACAAATTCTCCTGAGTAGCTCGCCGTGTAAAATGACTGCCTTGTTAGCGCACAAAAACTTCTAGTATCAATTGATTAGGGCACAAAAATACTCTTAGCATAACAAATCATTATTTAACAATCTGTTATCCACAAATTCCGTCGCATCTAACATAAGGAACAATCTTGCAAAAACAAATCCTTGTATATTCCACACCTGCAGATTGTCCCCACAACATAAAATTGCAATTTAAAACATGACTAGCCCGCGGCTCTTTTCCAAATAATATGACTCTTCTTGCCTATGTACAAGCTGCACATCAAACTAAAGCAGCAATCGTGAACAAGACCAGGAAAGGCCCAATGACACCCAAGTTGCGTGACCAATGAACAGGGCTTTGCATAATAGAAAAAGGACAACTCTCCCATTCAACATGGCCATACATAAAAATACAAAGGCAAATGATTTTGAAATTAGACATTCACTAATAAAACCCGGTGGCCTGCGACCCAGCCTTAAAAAAGTTATACCAAAAATGCTTGACACTCGGTTTGCACTGCACAAGTAAACCTTTCTTCGCACCTGTGACACATATGTAATAAAATGCAAAATTAGTGCTAAAGGCATGTTTAGATTTATACTATCCTTTAAACTTCGCCAGTTGTGCCCCAGAATCGCAAGTTTGAAGCCTCTGTTTAAATTCCGGTTAATAAAGCGTATATGCCAGCAGAGACGTATTCTGCAAAACATCTTTAAAACCTTCGTATGGCACTCCTTAGTGCAAAACATAAAACTGCTAACGTCGACTGAGTTTGGCATACAAAACACCACAGACGTTACGAAGATGCGCCACTCTTTCAATGAGAGAAAGGAAGTGCAACTCAAGCTGCTGGATGTATCTAAAGGCAGCTTCTGATGACACGGTCAGGTTTCCAAAAAGCTTGCCCGGGATGTGGTACGCTTTAAGCATTGTAAAATACCGATGAGGACGGTACAGGGTGTCATGCTCATTCTTCAGCGATTCTGAACATGAACAACCTGGCGGAGTCTTCTCAGCAAAAAGTTTTATAAAAAAATCCCGCGACATAGTATGTTGCAGATTCATCAATGATGTGCGAGTCATCATGGGCCGCCAGTTTCGCAATGTTGTCTAGCGGAGGAAAGTTGTCAGGCGGGACACATTCAACAATGTCTCCAAGCGATTCACTTTAAGCGAAAATGGCGACAACTCCTGAAGGAGCCCAGACCCGTCGTCTTCAACTTTACCCTTTTCTGAAAGCTTGAAAAGCTTCTGAATCCCAATGTGCTTCAGCCCAGAAGTGAACTGAGACACATTGGGGTTTGTATTGCAGCCTTGCTTCTGCCTAATACGCCCGAACATGTTTTCAATCGTATCTTGCTGAAGGCGCCGGGTCAGCAGAAACTGGAAGTCATAGTTATGAGAAACATATTTTCAGAGCAGCAGAATGGCTTTAATAGTGACTTGCCAGCCTATGATGGTTTGTGGCTGGCGTCTCCCCTCAAACCTTCACGCTGCAATCCAAGGAAGCTGCTTCTCAAGGAACTCAACTAACTCAGAATTTCCCTTCCGAATTCCATGTCGCAACTTTTGCTCTGTTTTTTTGCACCTCGAACTGTTTAAACAGTCAAAAACCTTGTCCATCCGATCGCAAAAGTATGCCGTAGACATGGCTGCCTCTGGAAGTTCTTTTGCGTAGACAAGAGACAACAGTGCGACGCAAACCGAGGCGCTCAGAACCTGTGTGGCCCGTCTGACTTTCATGTTATTAAAATGCTTTTGGTAAATGTGCCGGTCAGTCAGCTTTGGTGCCAATCGCAGCCGCATCTCATGTGTTGAATGATTTAACTGTACTATGTACGACCAATTCACAACTTCATTTTCGATGTGATTCCTGTGCGCTTGCACAATGTTGCGAGTTGTTTTTATCAGGTGTGGACCGTCAAAAATGAACTAGACACGTTTTTTTTTACAGTAAAATATGGCTGACTTACCGACACTCCCAACTGATTTGCCAAACTGACGTTGGAGGCCCCTTGGTCGCATATGACAGCTTTTACAGTAATTCTGATGTCCTTTAGCATTTCGATCAGGGATGTCAGAAAGTTACGAAGTACGGTCCATGGCGTCGATGTATGCCCAATAGTGTAGGCGACAGGCTGAACCCACCTCTTAGAAATACCAGAGAGTAGGACAACCAAGGCTCGGTCTGCGATTCTGGAAGTGTGTTTGATGCCATCGTCCGTAAATCCTTGAACGACATCCTCAGTGACATCATAGGCCAAGTTCTTTCTTAGGACCATCTCGTCAAAGACGAGGGTTCAGACTCTGTCCCGTTCATTCCACGACTGCGTCTTGGTCGAGATAGATGACATTATTCCTGGAATAATTCCGGGTGTCATTTTGATATTACACAGCCACCTTCTCAGGGAGCGCAGAGAAGGCAGAGAGAAATGTGCGGACAAAAATCGGTACGCTTGCGGGCCACAAAAGTTTAAAGTGCAAGGCAAAATTTTTTAGCCACAGCGGAAAACTTTTTTCCCTGCCCTTCGGCCTCAGTTTCAAATCATTTCACACCAGCTGGAATACCTCCTCAGTGACATGAGGGCGAATCATGGCGAGGGCTTCTGTAGCTGTCTGAGGCGCCTTCTGCTCTTGCTTCCGCAGTCTTGTGATGGCCTTTCTGTAGCGCGAGACCTTGGCTTGAAGACGCTTTATGACGTCCTTAGGTCTCACTGCTGACTTGAGAAAACTGAGCGTGGAAGCGCTTGAAATAGCTAGAACCAAGAAACACAATATTAGCCAGCTGAGAAACAATATATGTTGCCAAAGAGTTGAGCTTGTACACTCAACTCTGCATTATATTTATATAATGTGAAAAATCAAAACCACCTTATATTTATGAGTCTTAAACTTTTAGGTCATTAATGCCTGTTATCTAAAGATATCCAGAAGCAATACCAACTTTCCATTTGCACAGAGGAATCTTACTGATGAAAAGCATAGAGGCATCAACATAAGCAAAGAAAATTAAACACTTACAAGCCTCGGCTGATTCAGAGCTGGCAGAGGAGAATGGTGTCACTGGGCTGAGGTCTGAAGGCGTGCCGTACGAGGCACTGGTGTGCACGAGATCTGCAAAAAGTTGGTTATCAGAAACAAGTTGTTGCTTCAAACAGAGTCGCTTCCTCACCATGAGATGCCCTGGACAGGGTGACCGGCTGGCTGTCCGAAGGCGTGCCGTTTGAGGTGCTGGCCTCCACGAGGTCTGCAAACATTTGGCTATTAGAAAAAAGATGAAGTCACCTGCAATTAACAAAATGTTGGACACGACAGCAGCAGTGTTGGGGTGTAACACAGCAGTCAACACGTTCTGGACATTGAAACAAAACATTTCTAGATTATAGGAACGTTCGGAGCTAGGGAAGCTCCAAACCAATGATACTGAGACTAAGTGAACACACGATACTGTGATGCAGATGCGCAAACATGACACGATCGCCTAAACGTGACAATACCACTGATGCTAGATAGAAATAAGAGTAATGTCAGAGCTTACGAAGCAGTAAAAGTAGAGTTACATGTAAGCCAAATTTTTCTACTTATATTTTGCATACATCGGGAAGTGAATAAAGCATTACCACGATATATCACAGACTTCCAGTGTTCCTGTGGACGAACACTGGGCACTGCTGTTTTTGTGAGCCTCGTTCGTCCAGGGTCCATGAAGTCGTGTACAGTAAAGTGGTCGCTGCACACGTAGTAGCTCGCATAGAGGCGCGCCGCCGGTTTGTTCATGAGGTCATGTCTCTTGGCGTACTCGACCCACGCCTTAGACCTGTGACATGTTGTGCAGGTATATAAATGCCTGAAGATGACTTGGACATTAAAGTGCCAGAGGCGGTTAATACATAGGCCATCGCTGTTTAACAGGAATGCCTCTGTCCCTTCATCGCAGATATATAATTTTATTTGTTCCTTCTAAGTTATAGGGTGTCACAAAAATAACAGCAGACATTTTCAATGACAACTATTTTTGTTCAGGATATATTCAGTGAAGTGTTACGTCTGTGCTGATGTGAAGGCAAACACACAGTAGTGTCCTATACATTATTTTCTCATAAGTGCAGGCGATGTGCGAGATTATGAAGTACAGTTTTAAGAAAAATGAAATACATAACAATTTTACGGCTGCTAAGTGAATGTGTTACTTAACCACCTTAGTGTAGTTTGAGCGAAACTTGGTACTGTGAGTACTTCAGAGCTCTGGTCCTTCGCCTCGCCTGCACTGTTTTTAACCATCGCTATGCGAAAGAACTCGCCCAAGTTTCTCCCTTACTACAGCTTTGAAACAAGTTTTGAAGAAACAAACTTTCCGTTCTTTTGCTTTGACCGCTGAACAGTCATCCAGTAAGTTTTTTAGAACAAAGACAGATGGAAACCATGGCTACTTGCTGTCCCATGGAACCCGGGAAAACTTTGTTCCCGGTTTCTTGCACGTTCTTTCGTTGTTGCCTCACCACGCTACGCAGCAGTAGCTACCGTAGCTGGGCATTTCGACGGCGTGCGCTGCAGAAGAAAATTTACAAAATTGGCGCCGTAAAATTTCGATATGCCTGCGAAAAGGGAGCTGGTCATGACACAATTAACTGTACTAATATACAAAACACAAGGTCAAGTTCGTACTGTATAACTCACGCGGTAACTACGGTGCACGAACAGCGCCCGGACGACGTGAAACCAATGCTTCGGCGCCTCATGATCCTATGGTTCCCTATGGTACTCCAGCATACTCCAGCGCGCAGGGTGCACCGAATTACGCAGATGATCGGATGCCTTGCCCACCTGGGATTTCATTTCTCAGAGCTGGCTGTTCTCGACCAGATACAATTAAAATCACGGTGCTGTGGCATGTACTTTCAACATTAATAAGGACAAAACCTCACGCAAAGAACGAAAAACGCGTGTGAGTAGGATGAAACCACACCACATTGAGCGAATTGCCTCAGGATCTCTCTTTGGCGTCACCGACTCTCGGCCTCCGCAGAAACTGTGTCCACAGCTTCATTTCACCGCAAGTGCCAGGAAAGAAACAACTGCGAGAGAGAGGTCGACGCTTTAAATCAGCGTCTAATGCACGCGCGTTTGAGAAGTGAAACTTGGAATCAGCGTCGCTGAAGACAACGCGCACGTGTTTCCAGCGTTAGACGCTTCTGCCCTGCTGCATTTCATGCTATGAAACCTGATGGAACAGAGAAAAGCGGCGAGCCCGAAAGACGCTGAAGCCCAACAGACCCGTGAAACACTCCTCATGTGGGTGCGTAGTAGTGTTTTGAAATGGCTCACCTTTTCCACGAAGTGAACACCGAGAAATCCACGTGACGTCAGGAACAGCAGGCAGACCGCCCGAGCCGCCGAGCCCATTACACAGGCTGCTGTTATGGCGGCGTCTTGCCCAAGCGGAAGTCGCAATCATTGGAATATTTTTCTCTCACCTTCGAAGCTACTAATAATTTTAAAAGCTTCTAAATTAAGATAGACCAATTTATGAACGGTGCAAATATAACAAATGTATAAATAATCGGGCACCATGGCGCGAGATGGCGGCTGCCGTGAAACCTGCTTTCTGGGCCGCGATAGGGTCCGAGTGGCCACTCTTTACGTTGTACTATATTACTCTATGAGTTGGTCTTGTTATCAGAATTCGTAGCGGGAACATCGCCGATGGATTCCACGTATAAACTATAAATACCGGTTATTGATATTTGATACTTAAACATGGGCAGTGAAGACAGCGAATAGAGGTTAAATGCCAGTCATCGCAATTCATTGCAACAACATAGCCTATGGATGCTATGAATTAACTGTGACGACCGGTTATTATTTTTCGCCACTGAAACATCTCCGGACAGAAGCTCACCGGACAAATACTCACCCATTTTTTCACAGATCCGGACGAACGGTCACCAGAAGGAAATTTTATGTTGGTCTAAACACGAGTGCGGACAACTTAGGCGCATGCGTGCCACACTAAATGGAACATTACATTAAATTTGACATGCGCATGGTTTGTTGATTAGAGTAAAAAAAGTTTATAAAGTGGTTAGAAGCAAATGCAGTCCCCTACTAGCTCCAGTAGTCTTGGTAGACCTCGATGTACCTGGAACCCTTCGCAAATAGTTTTCAGACGATTCTGCAAGCACACAGTGGTTTTTTGCACCCGCTTCAGTGAAGGATCACCTCTCGGGGCGTGTGTCAATGCCGTGGCAGCGAGCGCCTGATTTTGCTGTAGGCTTTCATTCAGCCTCCAGACGCTAGGATGGGCGTGGTCGACAAGCTTCTGGAACCCGGTATTCCATCTTTCGCAGGTGCCGTTCTTCCGGTCTTTATCTTGAAAAGTGGCGTTGTACAGATTCCAAAGTTCCAGGGGAAACTCCAGTCGTGGTCGGCGCACAGCCAGGCAAAGAGAAGAATTTTCTCTGGTTGCCGCCGCAGAAGGTGTAGAAGCATATCGAAAGAGGCAGTTGACAAACATGCAGTCAAGGTAGTCCAGCAGGTCGCCGATGACACCGGTAGACTTTTCTTTGATGTAGGTTAGTCCTTCGGGTACAAGCTGTGGTGAAAGAAACGCCACCCTATCCGAAATCCCGCACAGCTTTCTAAATTGGTCATCTGTCTTGTACTTGTCCAAAAGGCCCAACTCGCGTTCCTTTGAAATAAATTTAAAAATTCGCAACTTAATGATTCGTATATTACAGTTTTGCTTCAGTTTCTTTTTAATATCAGCCTGATATAATCCTTGAATACAAACGCATTTACGACGCACAATGACGGAAAGAATTTAGTTTTCTTAGCCATTCACTTAAAATATTACCCTGAGCCCCAAGAAAACCCATCCCTTTGTACCGGAGACATTGTGCCTAATCTTTATGTGCACGTTTAGCGTGACATACTTAGGCACATTGAAAAGGCGAGTTCACCGAAGGATGACTTCGCTTCTTCGGTCACTCTTCGGGTTCCAGAAATTCGGTTCACGAAGTTTCTTGGGCGTGGCACAAGGGTGCTCCGGCATACCTTGGTCAAGCAAGCTTGATCTTATCAGCTCCACTCATTTTCATTGACCTAAATATTGGTCCCAAATTGTTGCATTTCTGCCTGTTATGGCTTATCTATCGACACCTTTGCATGAATGAGGTACCAGTTTTCCTAAAGATGGTGGAATGTCCATTTCGTCCGTATTTATGCCAGCCCGTGTTTCACCTTGGTAGTAAAAAAAGAAATGTGAGCTTTTGTCCGGGTTTGTGAAAAAACGGGTGAGCTTTTTTCCGGTGAGCTTTTGTCCGCTGAACATTTGCCCGAGCTTTTGTCCGGTTACCAGTGAATAGAGTGTGTAGGTCAGTGAACGCGAAAAGATATACGGTGACAGAGGCTAGTATTGGAGTGTGGCTCCTGCATTATCAAACGCTGCGGCGTTGGCTTGGTGGTCGCGTCCTGCGGACGCAGAAGTCAGCATTTCAAGTCCGAGTCTTGTGGGAGCGCTCGCGCCCTCTGGTCGCGAAAAAGGCCTATAGATGATACATGGTGCGCAATATAACTCGTGTCAGCGTCGCTTCCAGGCCGTGTTGAAGCGTCCCCCAACGAGCCCGACGCTAGTACCCGGCAAGGTTAAGAATAACGCGTCTGCCTCTGCCGCTTTTTTTCGAAGAGGTTCAGCATGATTGCCACTTGGGGCGGATTAGGGATCCACAACTAATGATGTCATGCGCATGCCTGGTCTTCTTGTTGGACTTGACTTGTATTAAAACAAGTGACGTCATTAGGAGATGACCTATTCTAGCACTGTAGTCACTGACATTGTAAAGAACGCCGGGCCGTGCTTCATCATATATCCCAAATGAAGAAGCGTGTACATAAAAGCCGCAAATCGTGTTCCTTTATGGCTCACTCTCCGGCTTTCTTCACCACTGTTGCTCTCATATTAGAGGCCGCAGAGCGAGATTCTCGGGACTGGTCACGCCCGTCGTTACTTAACCTGTCAGTGACTACAGAAATCTAAATTTAGTTCCGTGTTGAGCTTCCTGCAGAGATGTGGCACTTGGGTTCCTGAGGCATTCCGGTTCTCGAGATGACATCAGTGCAGTACATTTGAAAGCTCACTTCGCTGTTAATTCAATCCTCGCGTATCATATACAGTTTACTTACGGACAGGTAGTGCCATGACGTGCTGATGATATCCTGCATATAGAGAGTCTTCTCTTGTATAATCGACAAGTCGATTGTAAACTGTATTTTGGTTTCTAATAAAAACCTAAATTTATAATTCGCTCAATGTCTCGCAATTACTTTGTGAGAACAATATCACACGTACCGAAGACAGAAAGGCAGATCGACGTTTAGCGTGGTTTTTGTCCAAGGATTGTGCAACAATCACCTGCCGCATGAATAAAACAAAACAATATAGAAACAAGCGAAAACAGTGTTAAACGTACTCTTTAGAACAACGTGCCGTTTAGTATCTGCTTCTCAGTGGCTCGCTCGGAGAGCATTGGGGAGTAAGTCAGCCAGTCTATGCCGGTGGAATGATTGGGCCGTTTTCATTTACTTCACATTACCTGGTTTGTTGTGGATAGAGAGGATGGGGATCGAGGCTCACATAAACAGCACTGAGCGACTCATGTGCGAAACTTTCCCGGCTCTCAGATTTTTATTACGCTTATCATTTAATCATGGGAGCCACCTAAAACATACCACCTAAATCAGTGAGGTGCAATTACGTAAGCCTCGTACCCCGTCTCTTCCATCGTAAACCAATCGATGTGGCGTTCCTACACTCTAAGAAAAAAGATGATATCAAAGGAATAATGGCAGCATTCCGTCCTCTCACCTAAAATTTACTCCCCGAAGACACATCTGGTTCGAGCTAGGTACCGTGAGCGAATGCTGAGGACTATCTGCACTCGACCAGGATTAACCGAGAGGCGCGTGGGAGCAAATTCAGCCAATAGTCCTCCTAAGACAGGGAGCGTCTGTCCAATGCCTTCTGTACAAACATGCCTGTTATAAAAGCGGCGCGCGTCCTGCCGTACCCTCTCCCTCTTTCCCCCTCTTCTTCACCGAAACGGCCGCGAGGGGCGCTGCCAACTGACACTATCGCGGCCACGAGAGCGACGCCTGCTATTGGGATACCAGAAGTCGTGTGCGAATTGTAGTTCGAATGGAATAGCCCAGTGTCATCCCTAGCATCATCAGTGCAAATAGAGCCCGTTGCATCAGCTTTCCTTTGCACCGCAAAGGCTATGAATGAAGTTGAGCTGTAATGGGGGAACAACGCACCTGCAAAACAGTTACTCATGTCCGCGCACACAAAAGAAAGACACACTTACGCAGCGCTGACTAACAACTCTTTGGAATATTTCCACTTTCGTCTGCGTCTTCTTTTTTGTGTTATGGTCTAGGGCCATGGAGAATAATTTATTTTTCTTCAATAGGATGCTAAACCGTAAACCAAAAAATAAAATTAAAATTAATTTATTTTTAATTTGAAGTTGCGAGCGGCCGGCCACACCAGCCGCGCCAAGATGGCCGAGCGCCCAGAGCGAGTTAGTGCTAAAGCCCCTCTATCCTGGGAAAAGCGGCGCCAATCATTGTTGTGGAAATGCTCGAGACACGTGCCGCTCGTCACTTCTGGGAAGAACATGGCGTCTGAAATCCAGCATAGTGCTGCTCTGTGCCGCCATGATCTTCCGAAGGGCTGCACGTTGCACATGCCTCGTGCATTGACGCACCTTGCGCTACTTTTAAAACATGAAGGGGCTTTAGTTAGTGCTAAAGTCTCTCTATCTTGGGAAAAGTGGCGTCATTCATTGTTGTGGAAATGCTCGAGACACGTGCCGCTCGCCACTTCTGGGAAGAACATGGCGTCTGAAATCCAGCATAGTGCTGCGCTGTGCCGCAATGATCTTCCGAAGGGCTGCACGTTGGACGTGCCTCGTGCATCGACGCACCTTGCGCTACTTTTAAAACATGAAGGGGCTTTAGTTAGTGCTAAAGTCTCTCTATCTTGGAAAAAGTGGCGCCATTCATTGTTGTGGAAATGCTATTGACACGTGCCGCTCGTCATTTCTGGGAAGAACATGGCGTCTGAAATCCAGCATAGTGCTGCGCTGTGCCGCCATGATCTTCCGAAGGGCTGCACGTTGGACGTGCCTCGTGCATCGAAGCACCTTGCGGTACTTTTAAAACATGAAGAGGCTTTAGTTAATGCTAAAGTCACTCTATCTTAAGAAACGCGGCGCCATTCATTGTTGTGAAAATGCTCGAGACACGTGTCGCGTGCCACTTCTGGGAAGAACATGGAGTCTGAAATCTAGCTCAGTTAGCTCAGTGCTGCGCTGTGCCGCCATGATGTTCCAAGAGGATGCCCGTTGCACGTGCCACGTGCTTCCACGCCCCTTGCGCTACTTTTAAAACATGAAAAGGATTTAGTTGCGCTAGAGTTCCTGTATAGGCTCCCTACGGGAGCCAGAGTACCGCGTTCATCCCCGTAGCGCCGTCTTTCCTGCAGAGCATGTTGATCCAGCTCCTCACGTGACTGAATTTGGCGAATAGCGGCGCCGCGCGTTCGAGGCGCGCGGCGCGCTTAAAAACAGGGGTATGTACAGCTGGGCGCGTGCAACGTCTACTTTCCTGCACGGCACTTGACCCGGCTCCTCACGTGATCGGATCTCGGCGAATAGCGGCACGGCGGCTCGTGGAAAACAAACGCGCAACTCTGGTTCCCGTAGGGAGCCTATACAGGAACTCTAGTTAGTGCCGGAGGCGAGTGCCCCCGCGTGGAGTTTGGCTACAACACGATGGCAGACCGCACGCAATGGGAGAGCGAGCCACCTGACAGGCATCTTAGTACAGGAGGCGTTGATCTGTCAAAACGCGCGGAAAAGATGGCGGCGCCCTTTGCATCGCCGACGGCCAGCGTTAGCGACGCACTTACTGTCTTCAAACACACACTGCTACTGGACTTGGTCGTCTGCGTCGCCGCCCGCCGTAGACTCTGGCAAGTTTATTGGCCCTATTTTTTACAAAAAAAAGAACTAGGCTTTGTAATTTTACAAGAAAAAACCGGCCCGTGAAAATACACCTTTGACGAGAAGTTTAGATTGCAACGTGCAGGCGTTGATTTTTACGGTCCATCTTCGGTCGAGCCTGCTGACTTGGGTCACCCTATTAATAAGGTAAGGGCGCGACATTTAGTCCCATTGGTCTAGGTGCAAGGGTGCAAAGCTTAGTCTTGGAGGTTCTACTTTCAGGGACTAACGGTAAGGGTTCTAAGGTTACTCCCGTTACCGTTGCTCCCCTTGGGAACTAATGCTTGTGGCAGCGCATCTGCTCCATTCAGAGAGAAAGTCACGCTCCCTGTTTTCAGAGAGGGTAAAAAGTTAAACACGCCAATCAGAGCGCCAAAGTCTGCCGGTTGATTTACTTCACAAACGTGTCCGAATATGCTTCCCGGCAAAACACACGTCGTTGGGTATAAATTTCTGCGTGACAATAGGGCGGTGCCGATAACAGTTTCTCTTTCGTTCTCGACAGGCGAAAAAGAGGTGCTACCAGCTCCACCTGGTTGCTAACTGGATATCCTTACCATTGGAATATCGTGCAAGTAAATTGCATGTAGTCCCCAGGGTATGATGCAGCCTTACCCCGACCACCACCAACCCAAGGACCACAAAGTAGATGAGCCTGAGTTTGACATAGACAATCACGTGGTTCATCATGGACTTGCTCCCCTGCGCATAAAAGAAATGGGTCTCTGACTGATTCGAACTGTTCGGTATGATACATAAAGCGACCCGGTTTGTTTCTTTTCTGTTGCATTAAATGGTGGAATACCGAAACAGTTCGTGGCACTTTGGATTATCTTCAAACACCTTTGGTCGCTGAGAGCTGAAGGAAGGCAGGGCGTGGAGAATCCCGAGAATATTTTTATCCCAGCCATTCAGATTGTAGCAATGGCATTCACAATATTTCCATCGACAGTCAGAAGCGCGAATACTTTCGCTTCCAAGCAAGCCAAGAAATGTCAACACCGGAGGGTAAAGCCTGAATGGCGGCAAGCAGACGTATCACAGCGAAAATCACGGTGTTTTTAACTCGGACAACTTAAGAAGCCCACGATGTGGCTTATCGTATTCACGCTTCGAGATTCGCCGTTTAATATTGGTCGACGCATGCCGCAATTTTATTGAGCGCCGGGCAATACTCTGCTGCTCAGGGCTCGCCACGCACTGCTTTGCTTGTATACAGGCTGTTCTTGAGCGCTATTCAACGATGAAAATAGCTACAACTGTAGTTTATTAACTATGTTCCCGACCGACCGTATAGACTACAAAATCAAATTTCGGTTAGAAAAAAAGGTTTCCTTAGAAAGTGTGCATCTGGACCATGAACCGCCCCCTGCGCATAGTTCACAACTAGAGCCTAGTTCCTGCGTGAAATATTCTGATTGACAGGACACCTTAGGCAAATACTCGCTTCATTACTTACAAAGAAACTCTAATCCTTCATAAATTATCATTAACCACAAAGCGTCATTTAAAAACTCCCTCGTGGCCCGTAATAATGACCAATCAGGAAATAACACAAACCATCGCATAGGCGTTCGCAGAATATTTTTAAGGGGGCACCCTTCTTTTCCGGGGTGCAAAAGGGGGGGGGGAGGCATTTCTTTATATGAGATAGGAGGAACCCTGCAATTTATTATACAGCTTTCATAAACGAAAATCAAAATAGCGTAAAACTGTAAACTTTGACAGTTTAGCTTTAGTGAACATAATGGCTTCAAGATTCCGCTTCTTGTTATACAAACCATCGATATTGTTGTTCACAATTGATAACCCTAGACAATTCGTGCGGAGTGTTTGTTTACGATTTAATATTTACGCATTTACATATGATGCACAACCATAATATTTTCAAAACTCGCAAGGGCACATATCCACGACCCACCGCGTGCTTTGTCACTGTGCTTTAAGCAGCACTCACAGTGGTAATACACCATGCAAAAAACAACCTCCAGTCACTTTCAGGTTCGTGTTGCCTCATTGTTTGACCGTCCTGAAACATTCGTGATAAAAAACTTAACCGTTTGAAGTCATGTTGGAAGCATACTTATATGTGAAGCAAACATGTTTCGAAGATGCCTGAGGCGCATATAATGTTGTCACCATGTGTCCAGCGAACATCCTGTCTTTTCGTACGATGCGTGCGCAGTGTGAAGCAGGATTCGGAGCTTGTTTCTGTTATACGTATCTGTGCTTTGAACATGTCCGTAGACACTTTATGTATAACCAAAGCAGTACTGCGTAAAGTAAACATATGTAACGTAAAGTAAACATTGAGAGTTTATGCATTTCAAGTAAAGTAGTAAGTACACCGGGCACAATGTACTTGCAATAAAGTGTTGTGCACTTTTAATGTAAAGTACAAGTACTTTTTACACAATATTTGATGATTCCCCTCCACTCCCCTTTGCGGTGTTTTATTTAGCTGATATTTATTGTCTCACGGGAAATCCACAGTGCATCACTTAATTTCGGAAATGGTGGCGAATATTAGATCGGGTCAAGTGGCCACTAAGAAGTTTTAATCTCACTGACGAACCACCTAATGCAATTAACTTATGAGGCACTTATTTACATCGTCTTATAGCCACCTATATTTCACTTAGAAAAAAAAATGAAAAAAAAACAACGCATGACGTCTCAATAATGGATATCACGTTTTTGCACAAAAAAGTAGCCATTCTTTTTTTTTTGTTTGAAGTTGGTGAAGTTTTGCACTCAACTTCAGAAGTTGTGCCTAGTATATAAAAAAAAAGAAAAACCAAGGATACAAGCGCGTCGTCCTTGTATGAACTTAATTTCACCGAATCACCTCCAGGACAAACGGAGAGACGGGTCGGGTCGTCAGCTTGCGTTTCTGGTGAGTGAAATTAAAATGTTTCTCCCAGTATTTTCTCAGAGTTGACAGAGAATCATTCTGTGATACAAATTTAAGAACAACAAATATGGAAAATATTGTCTGAAGTCCGGAATCGTGCTTTTTTTCGGAAAATATAAAAACAAAATACGTAAGGAGAAGAACATGTACAGGGTTTCACAAAAGAAAATTTACAGGGTTTTTATTTCCACTAAAATAAACTAGGCATCGCCGCAGGCTCATTCTCCGCCCAAAGGTAGCCCTAGAGATCACACCCAGATGGCAAAGTTTCAGCCCGATACGATAACTTAATCAAAAGTTATAAGTGATTTTCTGAAAATTCCAATGGGAAAATGGCGGCCGGCGAAGTTGTCGAATACATGGGGCTCTATGGCACCAGAAACCGAAAACGGGCGAAAATGGACTCTATTTTCCCATTCAAGTTTTCAGAAAAGCACCTATAACTTTTGATTAATTTATCGGATCGGGCTGAAACTTTGGCATCTGTCTGTGATCTCTAGCGCAACCTTTGGGCGGAGAATGAGCGTTCGGCGATGCCTAGCTTATTTTTGTGGAAATAAAAACCCTGTAAATGTTCTTTTGTGACACCCTGTACATAGTCAGAGAACGTACTACAAGTAATGTACAAATTTCCCACACTTAGTTGAAACTCCACCTTTATAACTTAAAGTGCTTCGCCCACGACCAATGTGGCAGGACCGCTAAAATAAAAGCAGTAAGACAGATTCTCTTTTGTAGGATGTATTGGAAGTGTGCGTCTCCTGAAGGGGGCGCGCCGCTCGGCGTTGATAGCTCATTGGTAGCGCCACCTGTGACAGCGTCCGCGTTGCGTCTTAAAATGAAGCGCTAGGGCGCCTTCCTGCGGTAGTGTTTTTCGATCTCGCTCTTGAGTAAAGAATTGGAACCTTGAATTTTGAAAGCCTAACCGCGCCCAACGTTGCTCTGTATGGTATTTCACGTCATTACACCCGCTCGAGTTGCTCGGAGCTCGGATTCCATCGTGTGTCCCGGAGTTGTAAGCGGCATCGACGGCAACACATCGCCATGTTCTATTATTTATCTTAGCTGGAATGTTCATCTGGAAAGCGTTCGTGGTCTAGACGGTCCGGAAATCGCTACGGGGGGACATTCACCAATGCCAGTTATTGATAAAATCTGCATAAGTACTAGTCTTCGTTCCTCTTATTACCAGATGCCCCTTCGTACGTCGGCGGATTGAGAGAGAAGACGTACGAAGGTTGAGATCATTGCGGCGGTTTTCACTGGTGCAGGCGGGATTTGTGTTCTCAATTTTCCAGGTCTCCGGTTTAAGAAATTAGTGCCGAGTGTGGCTCCGAATATTTTCTAAAGCGCTCAGTTCGGGTAAGTTGAATTCATTAGGAGCAAGTGTTGGCAGCTTTTGCCGGTCCGGCCGTGTTCAGCGCAAAATGTTGCTTTTAGGAGCCGCACCGTAGCTGCACTGTTTTGTCGCACGCTTCCAATAAGCATTGCCACAGCTGCCTAAGAGTATGCCACCGAAGCATTTCTATGTGAATGTCCACGGATTTCCGAGGAATACAGGTGCCTCCCCCCCCTGCACCACCCATCCGAAGGCAATTGACCCTTGTATTGTTCGCATCTGAATATACAACGCTCCGGATAAGCTTTCAGCACTTAGATATGTAGAGTCGGCGGACTAGAGACAGAAAACGGCGTGCCATGGATTTCCTTGCAAAGCTGAATTCAGATGATGCATTTATCAGACTTATATTTTGCGAGTGTTGTGTCAGCCAGAATAAAACAACTCGGTGGCCACTTGTCTTGATCTAATATTCGCCGCCATTTCCGAAAATAAGTGACGCACCGTGGAATACCCCTGGAACAGTGAATACCAGTTAAAAATATACACTTAAGACTGCTTACGTGTAGGAATGCGAAGCATTCCTGCAGGCAACCCATTCCTACAGGCGGCACGCCCCACTGTCCGCGGCGTGGGGAACAGCGGACAGCGCGCCCGCTTCTCCGCGGGTGAGCATAGCCGGCAGCGTGCACCGCTCCTGCATTATTCCTGCTCGGCGCGACATGGCTAAAGGCCTGACCACACTAGCGTCAACGGCGGCGCCCGTGGCGCCACTGGGTGGCCCACCATCCGGCCTCCCAACGCGAGGAGTCCACACTTGCCTTGGGTTTGCGTGCGACACGTGACAGCACTGGCTCTCGCGGTGACGCCTCCCGTCGCATTTCCTGCTGTTTCGTCGCCTGGTCTTAGATTCCTCCTTTTCGGCTCTCATCTTTAGTATATATGAGCATCGAAAATGCCCTCGCTGCCTACATGCTAGGTGTTCATGATGACCTGGTGGTCAGCGTGAACAGTGCGTATCAACTTGTTTTTGAGAGGAGGGGGGGGACGAACCAAACCCCCCCCCCCCCCCGGGTCACATATTTTTACAAGTGATGGGCCGAACTTTTGCCGAATCGTGGGATTCGGCGAAACCGAACATTTGCCGAACTTTTTTAAAGATTCGGCAGATTCGGCAAAAATACACTGTTACCAGATTTAACGTTGATAATTAGTTTTTTCTCACGATAAAAAGGTTTTTTTTTTTCTTAACGTAAATACAACATGTAGTGCCTATTGACCAGGGTTGGGCAGTATTGCGATACGAATGTATCGCGATAGTATTTCAGAAATACATTTCGTATCTGTATTTCTGTATGGCGATACATTTTTCTCACCAGTATCTGTATTCCTGTATCGAAATACATTTTGGAATGTATTTCGAACCCCCCCCCCCTTCCCTTTTCCGAAAAAAAAAAAAAAACCGAACGCATTTTTTTTTCCATCTTCTGAGGGCACCAGGGTTAAGGAGATGCTGGGGCATCGTTGCTATGCTGACCAAGGTTCCTTCCGAGTCTCCAAACTATTTTTCTATGCGTAGTCCTCTCTCTTCTGAGAAGTTTTGTGTAGTCGGGGACTCGAACCAGGTGGCGTGCCAGGATTGGAGTCAGGGCATCTTCTGCCGCAGGCCCTTAGGTAGGAATTTCTTGAGTCATTGTTTGCTGACATTCAATGTCCGGTTATAAATGTATCTCTTGCCTTAGCGTGCACAGTACATCCAGCCGGCAAAGCTGAGTCACACCCAGTCTGTTGCAGCACGAGCCTGGCAGTGGTTGACTTGAAATGGTAGGATGACTCACGCAGTGAAGTTCACACATATTCACATCACCGTGATTCGAATGCATCTGCGGCTGCGCCCGTAATACTGCACGGCTGAAGGATACGTCATTAGAAGACGTGAACGTGACCCACTGCTCTGGGGATCCAAAACCCAGGAAGGAGGCCAGACGTGGCCTAGCTGTGCCGACCCAGCCTTCGTACACCTGCTTCTCGTCTCGAGCGCGCTGTCTCTCAGAGAGCTCGCCCCTGTGCCGGCAATATCAGGTCGCAATCCACGAGGTCTCTTTTTCAGTGATGCTAGGCGAAACTTGATGACTGCAATCTATGTGTTGGTGGTGGAGGGTTTGCAGGAAGGACGTTCACAACAGGGATGCCATCGTATCGTTTTTTCAACCGTAACAGACGATAATACATGTGTCCCAAGATGCTTCAGGTGGTCCACTATTCTCGAAAATTCCAAATGACACTGCCTGCATGATCTTCAACGATGTGACATACAACAAAAATACCTATTGCACTTTGGTACGTTAGCGTGGTTAAGTCTCATGTTTAAGGCCACACCGACAGATAAAAAATACCAATTCATTTCACCGTGATGTCATGTAATCAATGTTGGTAGAAACGTCCTTATCGGACAGGGGCGTGGTGATATTTTGATGGGAATAAGGGTGACAGAATTTATTTAGAAGTTGAAGTCTTTTCGCATTCCTCGTCAGGCAGACAGGATGTCAGGGAAGGGACCGCGGTCAGTCCTTGATGAAACGTTTTTTTGAGCCCATTGAAGATTCCTTGTCGTCCGAAACCACTACTTTCAAGGCAAAGTGCCAAGCCTGTAAACGGTAAAGTAATTTCTGGATCACAAACTTCCACTTCAAGCTTCATCTCGGTTGGCGTCTCTAACAAATGTGAAAAATGTATTGCAGCATCAGAATTTCTGTATTTGTATTTCTGCCCTCCCTAAACTGTATTCCTGTATTTGTATTTCCAAATACCGTTTGCCTCTATTTAAAATGTATTTCCGATACGTATCGCGATACATTTTTACAGATGTATTTTAGTATCAGTATTTTGGCTACTATTTTAATGTATCCCAGTACTTGTATTTCCAAATACATTTTCGAGTATTCCTGCCCAACCATGCTATTGACACAGTTATTACTAGTGATGGACCGAATCTGCCGAACTTCAGATTCGGCGAAGTTCGGCAAATGCCGAACTTTTGAAGGAAAGTTCGGCAAAGATTCGGCAAAAATTCGGCAAATATCTGCGCACGCGCGAGAACGCGACGGACCCATGGATTGCAAATGCACGCCGTGCAGTCATGCGGTTACCATCGTTATGGATCATCGTGCAGTGCAGTACAACCAGCGGTTACGGCGCGCTGTGGAGTAGGCAACACGGTAACTGTGCGTTTGTGAGCAAGTGTGGTTCTCTTCAATATTTTCTGCCTCAAGAATAGAAGATCCACCAGTAATTTACGCAGTCCACTGCGCAAGTGACAAAGAATGCGGTGCATTCTGAAACATTGGCCGACAATTACTTTAAAGCACTCCTCGCAGCTATAACAATTCCGTTTTCGGCTCAGGAGTAGTGTGTTCCAAACCAAAATAATATTGCTTTGTCAATTATTGTTATTTCGTGATTTTCATGTATCTGCATAAAACTATAATGCTCGACGTTGCACATCCGACATTCCAAACTCTCCCTATCTTCCGGAACGTTTGTGTGTGTCCTAACACCAGAAACTGGCATTTTAAAAGTTAAAAACGAGACGTTGTGAATATTGGACGCACACTTTCATGCAACGTTGACGTCAAGTGACTCAAATCGAAAAACATGCATATTTACAATATTATTATTATCTCTTCTGGCGAAGGCTCAGCAACCGTTGCATTGGTTTTCGCGCACAAAATGGTGACTCCCAGAGGAAGAACGAACGCAGCGTTATTGCCTTCATTTTAGCAATGTACACCAAGAAGGTTGATGTACACACACATGCAGGCTGGCGCTGATGATGCCTCAAAACCGAAACTTTGGTAGCGTGATTCGTGACTGCGCCACGCTCGCTTCTTCCCAACCTCGTTGTCACGCCACTTCTGCAAGGAGTCACTAAAATTGCCAGTAAACACACAAAAACAACGCCGATACAATTATCTTGTAGAATAACACCTTATTTAGTAATAACTATCTCAATATGCATTACATGTTGCATTTAAGTTAAAAAAAGAAACATAAAACCATTTTTCGCCAGAAAAAAAAAAACGAAATATCAACGCTATAGTCTGGTAACAATGTATTTTGCCGAATCTTTGCCAAATCTTTCCGAAATGTTCGACAAAAGTTCGGCTTTGCCGGATCCCAAGATTCGGCGCCGAACTTTCAATTCGGCAAACGTTCGGCTCATCACAAGTTATTACTAAATAAGGTGATATTCTGCAAGATAATTGTATCGATGCCGCTTTTGTGTTTAGTTGCAATTTTACTCTCTGCATTTAGTAAGTGGCGTGACAACGAGGTTGGGTAGTAGCCGGCGCAGTCCCGAATCACGCTACGAGAGTTTTGATCTTGAGACTTCACCAGCGCACGCCTGCAAGTGTATTTACATTGTTAAAATAAAGGCAATCACTGCGTTCTTACATTCTCTGGGAGTCGCAGTTTCGTGCACGAAAACGAATGCAAAGGTTGCTGAGCCTTCACCAGAAGGGATAACAATATTGTAAAGATGCATGTTTTTCGATTTGAGTGACTTGACGTCAGCTTTGTGTGAAAGTGTGCGTTCTATATTTGCAATGTGCCGTTTTTAACCTTTAAAGTTCCGGTTTCTGGTGTTAGGACGAACACGGACGTTTAGGAAGGTGGGGAGAGTTAGGAATGTCGGATGTGCAACGTCGAACATGACAGATAGTTCTGTGTTTAGTTTTATGCAGATACATAAAAATCGCGAAATAACGCGAACTAAAAAGCAATATTATTTCGGTTTTGCCACAAACTACTTGTGAGGCGAAAATAGGATTGTTGCAATGATAATAATAATAATAATAATAATAATAATAATAATAATAATAATAATAATAATAATAATAATAATAATAATAATAATAATAGTCATAATAATAATAATAATGACTTTATTTGCACAAACTGGAAGGGGCCCATGTGGTGGTGTGCGGGGCTAGGCAGATAGGTTAAAAACCTTACGCAGAGCGCCTGCCAGCCAGCCACCACGTGTGAAAACACAAAACCGATATATAAATGTAGAGAATATACACACTACAAAGAGTGCATAATAAGAGAAGAAAAGAAGGGGGGAAACATGTATCACATTATGACGAGGATTGCCAGCTGCATCCCATACATTCTGGCAAGCTCTCGTGGCTCTGCACGTTTGACGGCAGTGGACTGCGAACACTGAGCGGAATTGTCAGTTGTCAGTCAATGTTTGAACTACCTCGTTTCATCAATGAAAATGGCAAATGAAAATCACGTTATGCAGAATGCACCGCATCATTTGTCACTTGCGCAGTGGACTGCGTAAATTACTGGTCGATCTTCTGTTACTTGAGGCAGAAAATATTGAAGAGAACAAAACTCGCAAAAGCTCACAAACGCAAAGTTACCGTGTCGCCTACTCCACACCTCGCCGTAACCGCTGGTTGTACTAGACTGTACGATGGTAACCGCGTGACTGCGCGGCGTCCATTTGCGATCTATGGCCCGTCGCGTTCGTGTGCGTGCGCAGACATTTGCCGAACTTTCGCCGAATCTTTGCCGAACTTTCATTCTGAATTTCGACGTGTGCGGAACTTGGCCGAATCGGAAGTTCGGCAGATTCGGTTCATCACTAACTTTTACGGCGCAAGTGATAGACCCCCTAGCAGTGCTGGGAAGTACTTTAAGTACATTGTACTTAAAATACTACTTCATGTAGGTTTAGGAAAATTGTGCTTTACTTGAAGTACATTCTCTGAACATGTACTTGTACTTTAAAGTATTTTTTCTGGTACTTTCAGAGGAAAGCACAATTTCTGACTTCAAAGTACATTCCCCAAATTTAGTTTCGTTATATTTGTATCACGAAATAATGCTTTGTCAACGCCTAAGAAATACTGGGAGAGATATTCTACTCTCACCAGAAATGTTTGCAGACGAGGCATCGCTCCGTTTGCTCTGGGGGCGGCTTTCCAGTAGCTTTTTGAACTCTCGCTACTTCTCGGTCGGTCAGCGCTAGCAAGGAGGTTCAAAATATTAGAAGAGCAAAATTAATCATAATGTAGCAGCTGAGAGTGTGCTGCGGAGAAAGTAAGAAACTTTAAAGTCGAAGAAGACAACAGAGGAGAACGTCTCAATATTTTGAGACATTCCCTTTTGTCGTTTCCTTCGACTTGAAAGTTCCTTAGTTTTGTTACACCTCAATCACAGGCGTCACGTCACGGGGCTGGCGTCATCCTCTCTCCTTGTACATTTAACACCTTTGGGTGCAACAACTCAGTGCAAGCGGCGCCAAATTCAGAAGAGGGACTTCTGAATTTGGCTCCATTCCTGAAAATAACTACTCTGTGGCCACTTGATGTTATCAAATATTTGCAGCTGTTTCTAAAATTAGGTCATGCACCCTGATTACCCCTGGGGAATACATACCAGTTAAAAATCACTGTAATATATTAATTTGGCTTTTTTTGAAGTTCTGGATTCCATTGCTCAGTGGTATTTTACCCTAAAACATCCGGTACGAAAATGTCAGACCGGAGCGGTTCCAGTTAGTATCCGCGCGGTTCTAAACTTATGGACAGTTCAGATCCGCGCGAAACCGATCTGGTGCCCCGCGATTCTGGGTGTAACCAGTCGGATCCAGTGAGACGCAACGCACTGGAACATCAAGGTGATGGGTGGATCCGATCCGTTCCCCTTGGTTCCAGTAGGGTCTGCTCCCAGCCAGCGGGCGCGCACGTGCGTGACTGGAGAGGAGGGGGGTGTCGGCGGGCAACTCCCGCGGTCTTTTGCAGGTGAGGTGTTAGAAACAGGCGCATCCGCTACGCAGGCGCTGCGAGCGGTTCTCTGCCCGCGCGCCTCGCTTTGTCGGTTGCAGTCGGCGGCAGCGCTCCGAGAGTTTACCCAGGTAGCACGCCAAAGGAATGCCCAACTTGGGCAAAGGTCTGGCAAACATAAGGGCCCAACTGTGCCGCAGTTAGGTTTTTGCACCATGGCATTCATCAGTGCCAAAGTACGGTGCCTAACTATAGCCTTAGTTGGGCGACCCTAGGGCATGCCAAAGTTTGGCTCTTCCTGGTAAGCCAGAGGAGTGCCAAAGTTGGTGCCATACTTGAGCCATAACTGCCATAGTAAATCCTAATCTTCGAATTCGGGGCATGCCAAGGTTTGGCGTTTCTCTGGTCCACCAGAGGAGCGCCAAAGTTGGTGCCATACTTGAGCCATAACTGCCATAGTAAATCCTAATCTGGGAATTCGGGGCAGGCCAAGGTTTGGCGTTTCTCTGGTTCGCCAGAGGAGCGCCAAAGTTGGTGCCATACTTGAGCCATAACTGCCAAAGCAACGCCTGATTTGGGTGTTTCGGACATGCCAAATTCAGCCTTTCTCTGCTCCGCCCCAGTTCTGCCAAAGTAAGTACCAGACTTTAACCCTAACTGCCAAAGCAGCGCCTAATTCGGATATTTCGGCCACGCCGAGTTTGGCTTTTCTTTGGTCCGCCACAGTTGTGCCAAAGTAAGCGCCAGACTTGGGCCATAACTGCCAAAGCAACGCCTAATTTGGGTATTTTGGAAATGCCAAGTTTGGCTTTTCTCTGGTCCGCCACAGTTCTGCCAAAGTAAGCGCAAGACTGGAACCGTAACTGCCAAAGCAACGCCTAAAAAGAAAGCCGAGAGGCCTACCCAAGTTTGGAATATCTCAGGTGTGTCACAAAAGTGCTCTTTCACGCGCCCCAGAAGAGAATTAAATTAAACAAGCGTCTTAAACACGATGGTCAGATGTCATCACCTCCGTTCCCAAGCAGCACGGGAATACTTTGCAGTATCGTGCTAGCACCGGCCGAAAGTAAGTTCCAATATCACTCAAATGTCCAGTTTTGCACCACCGTTTGATACCCGGCAGGTATTGCCGCACAGCCGTTTTGCCCCGGCCTAGCGTTCGCGCAATATTGTGCAAATACTCGACGATGCGTCTGCTCCCTATTGGCCGAACGTCGTGCAAGTATGTGTACGTTGCATATCATTTGCTCCATATCTAATCGCATATACGGACAAACAAATTTTTTTCGATCGCTCCCAGAAGTTTATTAAAAAACTATCATTACACACAGTGTATACTCGACATAGTTACAAAGGTCACACACTGTTCTGTAAAACGAAAAGCAAATTATAAAATACAATTAACACTGTCCTCATGCCAAGCAAAACGCATCACACAAAAAATCACGGAGATTGAGAGGAAAGCAGGACTACTATCAGAAGCATGCTTGCAATGTACTTACTAATAAAAGAGTGATATCCTGTAATCCTTGATAGATGCATAATGCAACTCAGGCACCCCACAAAAACACTCGAGAACGAAGGTTGCGCACATTCAACTGACGTCTCGTCGTCGGCGAAGAGCAGTTTTTGTTGAAGCGTGAATCACAAGAATTCCACGGACTCCGGTGAAACAAATGGCTGTTACAGAAAAATTGGCATGGACGTATTCCGGCCGTTTACGACGAAAAAACACGGCCGCGTCTGCAACGCACGAAAGCAACAGAACACTGAAGAGCGCATTTCGAAAACCGGACCTACGTGGCCCGAATATTTCTACAACTAGGCAAACGGCGAAAACAACAGCCCCAGAGATCCCATCAGCGTGACAGAGAAAGTCACCTGACAAATTTTCGTCCGTACGTTTTTGTCATACGCTTCCTACGTAGAGAGGTCACGCCGGGTCACGCGTTTCTCTCCACCCTTTTGAGTTGCTTAAAGCGGCTGTCGCGTTCGCTGACAGCCACACGAAGACACAAAAGCAGGAAGTGTGGATTTGCAAAAGGCGAGGTCGAAGGGGAATCAACAACGCAGCCGAGCTCTCTCTGCATTTTCGACACTTTAGAGTAAAACAAACAAACAAAAGAAAAACAAACACAAATTTACAAAAAAAAAGAAAACAAACCCCTACTGTTCAGCCAAGGCTACAGGGGAGAGAGTGTATCCCGACCTGTTCAACAGTAGGGAAATAAGGGACGGGGGAATCCCAGCCCTTCTCTGGAATGAAATGAGAGGAAAAACCGCTTCTGCCGGTGACCTTGTCGCCTTGCCCAGTCTATCAGCGTTCGGCTTCCATTGTGGGCCTCAGAAAGACAATCTCCTTCCTTGAGAGCGAAATGGAAGGGGTGCTTATGTTTTGCGGGCTTGTCGCCACCCGACGGGCCTCAATTATTTCTCTCCCGACTCGCTCGCAGTGGCCTCCCATGGCCGTCGTGCCGGCGAAATCAGGAGCGCAGCCGGGACATTTTCTCCCGTGAATGACGATCGGGTGCTAAGAATCCGAAGCAGCTCTTTCGGAGTCCATTTGATGTTCTCGGAGTCGGTCGTTGAGGCATCGCCCCGTTTGCCTCATGTACCTGGCCCCGCAGGACGGGGGGATCGCGTACACTTCCCCCGCTTCTTCTCCTTCCCCCAAGATTTCCCTTTCCCGTAGTACCACGGAGCGGGCGGGTTTTGAGCTTGAAGCCGAAAATAAATGTTGTTGAAGTTGAAAGATTGTCCTGTATGTATTGTCCCTTATGTGTCTCCCCTTTCTAAATGTTTAAAACGTACCAACACGCTAAAATAGTACAAGTTCCAGGATTTCATTTTAATTCCCCAAGTGTGATGCGGGAGCGGCGCCACGGAGCCCCGGTCGTTTCCGCTTTTTGTTATCGCTAGCATTTGACAGTGCTCAATCACAATGCAAGACGCGCACAAAGCCACGCTCGCTTTTGCAATGCGCCGCCTAATAATCATATCTGTTGGGGAGACGTGCGCACATCGATCTCGCACAGCGCTGGCTCGATGGCAGCACTTTCTGTAAAAGCGCATTCACACCGGGGATGTAAGCAGTCGCGCGATGCGACTAAATCGCATCGCAAAAAAATAAATAAATAAAAATAATTAGATGGTCACTCTGGCGTGCGCGATGAGCGAGTCCAACGCCTTCGTTGGCGGGTCGCTTCTCGAAAACGCTCGCTCCGAACGCCGTTCATTGGATCAGCCTCTCCCCGACTAGATCTCATCACAAAAAGGCGGGCCAGCAAGCGACTGCTCAAATCGCGTCGCTTTTTGCCCGCGATGGTCGCTTTTGCGATGAAAGTTATCGCGCGACTAGATGGCATCGCCGGTGTGAACGCGCCTTAATGTCGAACCAGTCTCACGGCGCGTCCCGATATTGGCGTTTGTACCTACGCGCGAGTACAACATCCGGCACAATTTCCGTTTGCAAAGCCTGCTTCAGCCGCGTCAAAACGTTCAGCCAACCTTTGGACTAGAGAAATCAAGAGACACTCAAAATAAAATAAAGTGGCCACCCGAATAAAACTTGATTTCTATTTAATTAAGATGAAGACCACCCGCGTACATCAAGCACCTCATCAGCCGGACTCCAAGGCAGTAAGCCTAGTTCCGGTACTTGTTTGGTTACTTTGGCCCGTAGCTGCCAGATGACAGCCGAACTATCGGGAAGCGAATCCTAACTTTGGCACTTGTTTGGCGACTTTGGCCCGTAGCTGCCAGATGACAGCCGAACTATTGGGAAGCAAAGCCTAACTTTGGCACTTGTTTGGTGACTTTGGCCCGTAGCTGCCAGATAACAGCCGAACTATCGGGACGCGAAGCCTAACTTTGGCACTTGTTTGGCGACTTTGGCCCAAAGATGCCAGATGTCAACCGAACTACAAGGTAGTAAGCCTAACTCTGGCACAAATGTGACGATTTTGGCCCGAAGGTGCCAGTTGATAGCCGAACTATCAAAAAGGGAAGCCTAACTTTTGGCATTAGTTTGGCGATTTTGGCCCGAAAATGCCAAATATCTGCCGAACTACGGGGCAGTAAACCTAACTCTGGCATTTGTTAGGCGATTTAGGCCCAAAGATGCCAGATGATAGCCGAACTACCAGGCAATGAAGCCTAAGTTTGGAACTTGTTTGGCGAATTAGGGCCAAAATACCCAGACTGTTGCCAAAGGAGGTCAGGTTTGGCTCTACTTTGGCTTCTTCGGGCTTTTCAATGCCCTAAACACCCAGACAAAAGCCAAGTTTCGGCCCTGAACTCGGGGCTACCTGGGTAGGTTCTTGGCTCTCGTCAGACTTTCGATCGGCTCTCGCCCGGCGGCCACGTTCGCGCTGCGGGCGCACGGGTACTGACGCGTCCATCGTTGCCCTGGATGAATACCTCCTGACCTGGTCTTTGAATCTTCATATACTATAAACCTGCCGACCCATTGCACTTTGGCTCGGCATCTGGATGCGCTATGCGCTGGTGTTCTTGGTGGCAATACTTGGACAACTCGGATACCGCTTTCCCGCCGGAAGTTCCCGATGCGCTGAACACAGGATACTGTGGTTGTTGTGCGTGCTCTGTGTGTGTTCTGTGCACCGTGTTTGGTGAGGACACCTGGACGACTGTGTGCGCCTCCGGAATTCCCGCTGCGCTCACAGCTGGACTCTACAAAAGTATTTCGCGCGATGCCCTAAGCCGTTACAAGCGAGAGATTGTCGCGATTTGAGGCCCAAGATCTTCCGCCTGGGTCTGAAATTGCGACGATCTCGCTTGTAACGGCTAAGGGCATCACACGAAATATTTTTGTAGAGTTCAGTGGTGAGCGCAGCGGAAATTCCGGAGGCGCACTACCTCGGTCTAAAATTGGGGCACTAGTTGTTGGTACCGCGCGGTACCAGTGGCTCTGCAGAACCACTGGAACCAGCCGGTTTCACCTGGATGTAAAATTGGGGCACCAGTTTGTATCCCATCTGGAACTGCGCGGTTCCAGCCTGGATACAAACTGGTGCCCCGATTTTGGGTCCAAGCGGAAGCGGTATTTTTCATTTCGGCCTGTATCTGACATTTTCGTATGGGATAAGAAAGTCGGGAAAAAAGTACAAAGTGGATATGCGTATCGTGTAAGATGGTAGGCGTAGTAGGAGTCCAGGGTCGCTAAACTCGTCAAACACAAAGTTGGGCACGAAGTTCGCGGAGCGTTCTGATTGGACTCCCGCGACGTTGGCGTCACGCGGGACGAGATGTCAATCATCCAAGCTCTCTCGGTGCTCAAATTCCAGCGAGAATGTTGGGCACAAAGTTGTAGCGAGCTTCATCGGAGCGCGCGCGAGCAACACCGTGGGACCTGCCGATTGAACGGCTGCTCTGATGACGTCGCGCTCGCGTGTCCCTACATCCCTACGCCGCGATAGAGTCAATGAAACGTAGATTGTACCTAGACGGGCTGTAAATACTCTGAACTTTCTCGTCGGAAGATCGTCGTTTGTGGAAGTTATTGGTGACGACAAAGTGACGTTTCACAACTTTGGGAAGGAGTTATTTGAGGCCAAAATCTTCGCTTCAGAATCGAGGCGAAGACTAAACTTTGTGATATTGTGGAGCCGTGCGCGGTGTACGCGGTTTCAGAGCTCATCTTCCGCCACTGTCAACAACGCCACCGGGGTCACCCACAGGCGTTGTGTATAGAGACGTCGGTAATTTCTGAGAGATGAGGGGGCGAGGGGGGATGGTATAACCAACACAAACACACACTCAAATAGGGATCAAGAAGAGCCGTAGAAATTGTTCGGGAGAGAGAGAGAGAGAGAAGGGGAATGGGGTCATAGTAGTGAAGAAAGGGGATATCCCTTCCCCCGAATGTTTAGAGCGCAACTCTTACGCGCCCCTTTCGAGCTTGAGCGGCGTCGCCGTCGGCGTAACTGCGCGCGCGTTGCATTATGGGACGTTTTTTCACTAATATTAGCGGGGAAATTGACGTCACGTGATTTTGACACCAATTAGGTTTCCCCGCTAAATGAGAAAGCAACAGGATAGGAGGAGGGGAGGCGGAGAGGCATACCCTCCCCTCCGTGCCCTCCCCTCCTCCTCCTCAAGAGCTGCGCTTTAATTCGACATTATAGAGAACTGTAAACGTCTGTCATTTTTTTATTATAACTCTCTAAAATGCTATAGTCCGGGGCTGGGGCGATATTCCCCCCCCTTACACCCTTATGCCCTTTGCGCCCCCTTTTTGAACGCCACTGGGGGGGGGGGGGCTGAATCGCCCCCCTCCCCGTTCTTCTGTTTCGACGACCCTGCTTAGAGGCGTTCCAATTGAGCGATGACGAAAAGCAGCACAGCGTGCAATTTTCTAAATTATGGTTCTAGAGATTCTGGAATTAAAACGGGGCACGTTCCATGAACTTACAAGCGGCCATGACAGACTTTCAATCGAGAGGCTCGTGCCAGGGCTCGTTGTGTGCAGGCGCGTTCAGTGACGTCCTTTTATAGTTCCTAACTTTGACGTCAGGGTCAGGATGATCAGTTGTGAACGACAAATTTGATGGTGCGTGTTCGAGTCGACGGTGAAAAGTTTGGTTGTTTACGATGAAAGCTTGGTGTCCTCGCGTTCTCGAAACATCACCTTCAATATTGACCAAACTGACATTACTCTTATTTCAGTTGATGAACGCAGAATTAATCCTAGTTTGGCTTATCTTTGAAAGTCTATCATAAAAGGATTTTATCTCCCGCTGATGGGGGACAACTGCGTGTAAGCGAAATCCGTTCAAAGGTGGACAATGCTACTCGGCTGCTTGTGACCTAGTCACGTCGGGCTACACTCTGATCAAGTTCAAAAGGCCGAGATAAATAAAAGGGACGACAGGGACGTTTTTTTAGTACATTCTGCTTTATCGGCGGAAATAAGAACGATATCAGACTATCAAGTTCGACGGTGTTGATTTTAGAATGCAATTACCCAAGCCTCCGCTGTGCTTTTTAGAGACCATCAAGGTCGCAGCTGCTAATCTTCATCGTGACATTATACGTGTACGAACCACGTTCGTCTCCGTGTGCTGCTCTAGCTCGGCGCCTAGGGAGTAGTAGGGATTTTTCCCCCTTTCAATGAAAAACGTCACGAAGATATACGGATCTGCGGGTTTGTGAGAAAAGAAAACTTCGCAGCAATCTTTCGGCTCCTCCCCCCGCTATGTCATAACACGAAGAAAGTTGTGTCTGACGAGTTTAGCGACCCAGGGGTGTGACAGCTGCGCCAATTGCACCCTTTTGACACCAACCCACTTTTCTGCGCCTTGTGTCGCCAAAAACGCGAAATCGGTCGAAATTGCGCCACACTGCGCCAAAGTAACTCAAAAACTAAAAAAGGTTTGCGGCGACACTAGATTTAGCTGGAAACGAGAGCTTGGTTGGCAACATTCAATCTTGTGGTAGTACAGTACACGGCACGGGTACAGGGTGGCGCAAGCAACCGCCGGATTCGAAGATTTCAGCTGTAGTACCCTTCTATACCTACGATACGTCGTCTTTTCCCGATTTTCCTATCATTTTCCGCCATCATTTGTTATAGCATGCTACCGGTTCGCTATCACACTGTCTCACTGTCTGGCCGCCGGAGGTTCGACGCACAGACTATCAAGATGAGTATTTTTTAGTTTTGAGGGTAAATCTTTTCTTTTTAAAAGTGCTATTGAGCGCCTCTATTGTGTAACTGCTCATTCGTGTCCGTAATCTTCTCGTCAAAATGATACGGCGCCGTCGCCATGAGTACTTTCGGTTATCACACCCGTGCTTACAGTGCGTGAGCAATCAAAATAATTGGTCGCACCCGCATTTAGTGTGCATGGGCAGCTCATAGTTGTTCTACTAATTCACTATTTACCTTGTGACTAACTTTTGCGGGGAGTTTCTTTACATGCCTTCTACGAGCGTCCGATTGATGTCTGATTGTAGTAAACCGTGCTTCCCTGTTGATGCTCTCAAATCACTGCTTTAAAACGTTTTGCGCTACGATTGCCCTTTGGCCCCAGTTTACATAAGCTTGAGGTACCTGGTGCGCCCCTAACTTTGCAGCAAGCCTGTGTTTTTTGTCCTCATTTTTGCGCATTAAACTTGCGTTTGCCTTTTCATTTTTTTTTTCATTTTTTTTGTCATATTTTGTCTCGGTGCGTATTGGCGCTGATGACTCATTGGAACCATGAAGGAATAAAATAGCAATTAATAAATAAAAATCAGATTTATGCGACTTAAATGAGATTCTTCATGATCTAAATTGCTGATAAGCTGCTCTAACATTTTCTGCTCCTTATTTACTCCTAACTGTAGATTTTCTGCTATGAAGTTTTTCCAAAATGCATAAACTGCTGCTCCAAAACGAGAATTTTGGGTTCCTAAGTTGTTCTAAAATCCAGTTTTGTCTGCTCCAAAAATTGCTCCAAAACCTGTTTCACCTGTCTCACTTCTGGGAGTCGCATTGTGCTCTGTGATTTCAGTGGTGTTTTCTTCCGTTCTTAGATTTATCAATATTTCTGTAGTTTTAACCCGATACTCATTTGAGTAAAGTTATACGCACTACGTCATGCACTTCGGCCGGAAATGACAATACGCACTACGCGGAGAGCTCATGCCATTTCAGTTACCCTTTTCGGACGGCGCGTGTACCACTGGTGAGCGCGTTAACCCCCCCCCCCCCCCCCCTCTCCTGCGTGCGTTCACGCCACTTCACGGCGACAGTGTGCGGCTGCTCATTACAAAACTTAAACCCGTACACGCCACTTCGCGTCGTCCAGCCGGCAACCCAAGCCCCGCTGTCACCAATTGCACCTCCGGAAAGGGAGTTCCACACCATTCAGTTCTGCGATGTTTCGTCGGCAACATTCGTTGTTTTTTTTTTTCAGTACTGATCGTAAAATATAAATGTCGTAAATATCGCAAAATGCCTCGACAAAACAATATAATCGAGAAACGAAAAAAATGTAGGCCCACACTGTGGATCGAACCCGCGTCCACTTGCGTATGAAGCAGACGTCTTACTACTATGCTGTGCCACCACTTTGAAAACTCCTTGTAACTATTCGTTTTATACGAGTTTTGCGTAAAGCATATAGCTATTTCCGCTTGAGGTGCACGACGGAGTGCGAATAGCTTTACTCTAAATGTTTACCCAGGTAAATAGGTTGAGCGATAGTTGAGGGTCGAGCGTTCATTCTGAAGTTTACATACCTATGCAAGAGGCATCAGCTGTAAGGTATAAATCGCATGCTAGCGATTCGGCGAGCAACGAGACAAGCGACGGCGACCCGAGTCGCTGTTGCTCGGTCAGTCGCGATTCGCGCGACGAGGCAAACCGCATGAAAGTGACGAACTGAGCAAGCGACCAAGACGGTGAGCGACGTTTTTGAAAAAAATAAAAAAAACTTAGCGATGGGACGGATGACAGTGAGAAATCTCCGTCGCTCGTCGCTGACTCGTCGCTGTCGCCGTCGCTCGTGTCGTCGCTCGCTAAATTGCTTACATGCGGTTCGGCTTTAAATCTTCGTCGCTTGTCTCGTCACTCGCTAAATCGCTTGCACGATTGAGCCTTAATTGTCGGGTATAAGCTCCTGTTTGGTGTGGTTTTTGTACATCCCTACGTTGACCTGTTTAGTGATTGAATTGGACGCGGTGCTCTTTTCTTTTAGGTTTCGTATTCTACTGCTGCCCGATGGAAATTCCATCAGGGTCTTTCTACCAGACACGGAGTCACAATTGTCCCTGTGTGGTTTTTATTCCGGAAAGTGGAACAGTGTCCGATCCGGAATCTAGTGATAGTGAATTAAGTGACGGTGACGAGGAGTACTTGCCAACAAAGGGCCTAACAACATAACTTCCAAGCAATAACGAAACTGAAAGCGTAATGCCCGCCTGCCAATTCCGTCAACGTCAAGAAAGAAACAAAAGCCATCGCGGCAAGTTTTCGACTGGCGAAAGGAAGCCCGGTGTTCCGTGGAGCCTGCAGAACCCGTGTTTATGGCCTCTGATGGTGTCAAAATTCTACTGAAATATTTTCAAGTTTTCATTGATGACAGGCTGATGACGATGATTGTTGACGAGACAAACCTCTATTCAGTTCGTCAGGCTGGAACGTCTTTGAATACAATGGTGGATGAGATACACCAGTCCATTGGCATTTTGCTCACTATGGGAGTAGTAATGGTGCCAGCCCACGGAGACAATTGGTCTGGGAAGCTGCGGTACCTTTTTGTTGGAGATTCCATGCCCCTCAACCACTTGAAAAATCTCCGCAGGATAAGTCACTTCGTGTCAGAGGAAGATCCAGATGACACATTTTCAAAAGTGAGGCAGCTTTTTCATGAGTCTGCTGCTCCAAGTCGAGGATGAGACGAAAAATCCATTGACGAGATGATGGTACCGTACAAAGGTACCCGTGCTGGTAACTTGCACCAGCATGTTCAGCCAAAACCATTAAGTGGGCGTGAAACTTTTTGTGCGGGCTGGGGTATCTAGCATGGTTTATGACATATTGCCCTATGCTCGGAAGGACACTTTCTGCAAGTCGAACTTCACAAGCGAAGAACTGACTTTGGGTGTTGGAGGAAAAGTCGTCATAGACCTATGCAAGACTGTTCATTAACCGCAAAACACGGTGTTTTTTTTTCGACAACCACTTTTGCAGTGTTGAGCTGGTAAAATATCTTGAGCAGAAGTTCCAGATCAAGTCATTGGGAACTATAAGGAACGTGAGAGCTTCGGGATGCCCCCTCCAGTATGACAAAACACTAATCAAGAAAGGGCGTTGGACTCTAAGCCAGCAGACTGCCAATAACTCTGGAGTAACCATGATCAAGTGTGTTAAAAACAAAGTTGAAACTTTGTGCAGCAAATTTGTTGATGCTCAGCCTGTCGGATTGGTGAAAAAATACTCGAAAGAGCAAAAGTCTAAAGTGACCATAACAAGTCCCCGTATCATCGTCGAATACAACGTGGATATGTGTGGGGTGGATCTCGCGAATATGTTGATAGAGCTGTACCTCACACCATTCAAGCGTTCCTACAAGCGGCTCTTTGCTCAGATCCTAGACATTGCAGTGAACAATGCTTGGCTGCTCTACCGACGGGAGTGCTATCTTCTGAGAACGATACCAGAACTTAATCAGGAGGATTTGAGATATCTAATTGCAGATGCCCTGATGAGAGCATACAAGCCAAAGCGTGGACAACCTTCTTGTAGCAATGGGCCTGCCAAGAAAATCAAGTACCATGTCCAGCCGCGACCTTCTGCGGTGGTGCGGTACGACGGTGTTGGGCATTGGCCAGTGTTTGCCAAGAAAGGACGCTGCCGACACTGTACAAGTGGTCAGACGCAAGTTCAGCGCACTAAATATGGCATGAGCCTTGTTTTGTCCCTGGGAGAAACTGCTTCCTGGCCTTCCACCAGCAAACCCCTTAGGTACCCGAACAGTACCTTGCATCTCTCAGGATACAAGAGCATGTTCCTCAAGAAGGGCTACTTTTTACTATGTAAATTTTTTCTAAGTGCTACAAGCGCTTTTTTAATTAAAAATGTTTGAAATTTGTTTTTCGCGATTGTTCTTATCTGCATTGAAGGGTGTTTGTCACCAGTGTTGTTGTTTTTGTGTATTGTTTACACTTGAGATATTGAAGAAATTGGTTGCAGTACAATTCTGAACCAAGAAAAATGTAATTTTAAAAGAACATCCCGTCAGACCAAAACTATTTTTTCACAATTTGCGACAGAACATAATGCGATTTTCGAACACTTAATTTGGGGCGAAGAGAGAGAGAAAATGGCAAGATCGGGTGCAGTATATTTATTGCGCTTATAAAGTATGCACCCTTCAGTTGCACACGCTACATTTCGAACTTAATTACACTGACAAATTGGGTGACTCAGCACTAATTTGAGTGACCAATTAGGTGACCCAGGTAGTGTCAATTGACTTTGATTGGGGCAACGAGTCGAAAACATTGAACCCAATCAGAGTGACCAATTAGGTAGCAAGTGTCAACTGAATTTTATTGGTCCCAATTGGGGTTTTGATCTGACCACCGAAAATGTGTACGAGGTCGGTCCTTGTACTACGCCGGTTATTACTGTACTACATAATTCCCTACCCACTGATGACTCATCTCAGCCATCAACATCGCAATAACAGGCCGCGAGGGGTAGCGTGTCCATTTCACCTGTTTCTTATGTATCGGTACTTTTGTAGCCTGAGCTACACTGGCCGAGGTTGACCAGTACCGCGCGGCTCGCATAATGAGCCGTGCTTCGTGCTGCGCAAGCGCGAGGAGCAGTGACGTCACACGGCGCACAGCTGGTGCGCCGGAGACGCCGCCACCGCGCGCTCCGCCGGCACTGCGCGCGCCTCGCCGGTCTGCACATTCCAGAGGAGGGACGTCATAGCCGCGGCAGACGCACTGGCGCCGCCGCGTGCCCAGGTGTCCGCGTCCGTTGCGCAGTAGCCAAGTATGACGCTGCACCGGAGCCACTTGATAGCACTTCTCATTTTGAGCGCATAAGCTCACGCTACGTATATCCTGGCATAGCCGAGCTAAGCCACCGCCTTTTCTTTACAAATATTAGAAGCCTTATAAAAAAACGAGACGACTTGTGTTCCACTGTTGATCCAACAACTACAGATTTTGTTGTTTTAACGGAAACGTGGCTCACTGGGAAAGTGCGTGACTGTGAACTTTTTATGGACCTAAAATTTATAATATTTACAGAAACGATCGGCAAGATAGGTGCGGGGGGAGGGATGGGGGGATTTAGTTGCTATTCCAAGTCATATTGAATTTTTTTGTTTAAACATTGCTAGCGATTTAGAAATAGTTTGGGTGTGTCTTGGTACTAACCACATGAAGTGGATCATGGGAGTTTGCTATAGGCCTCCCTCATGCTCATCATCTTTCATTAAAGCTTTGCAGGACTCCATAAATCTGGTCGTCATTCGCTTACCCAGTTCGCCAATTTTTCTTTCGTGAGATTTTAATTATCCTTATATTGTGTGGACAGGTAATAACCCACCAACCGGCACACCCTCATCTGCCTCATCTGAATGCAATGATTGTGTTAGCCTCTGTTTAAATGTTTGTTTCACGCAATTAGTTAATCAACCAACCAGAGTGACCCCATTGACAGCGAACGTATTGGATCTTGTTCTCGCAAAATCATCCTGAACTCGTTTCACCCATCTCCTATCTTCCAGGGCTTAGTGATATTTTCATATCGCATTTTAATGTAAAAGCAGCTGTACCAAAACCATCAACTAATGTAAAGCAAATTCGAGATTATGCCAAAGATAACTTTACTGAAATTAATCTTGACCTTGCAACGTTCCTCGATGAAGATTTATCGCTCTTCGCGAGTCGTTCAGTAGAAGAAAACTGAAAATTGTTCAAAACCGAAGGTAATAAACTAACAAATCAGTACATTCCCTTAAGGTCAGTTATCAAACACTCTCAGTCACCCTGGTTCACAAGAGCCCTAAAACGCTTATCAAACAAAAAAGCATCTGTTTAGCACCGCAAAATTATCCGCGTGCGAGCACCGTTGGGTGCGTTATCGTAGTGCTGCTGAAGTGTACAAAAAAGCAATTGATAACGCCAAACTAAAATTCATGACTCATAGCCTACCCGCAATGTTGATCAACAATCCTAAAGAATTCTGAAATATCCTAAACAAAAAGACGCAGTCATCTATGACACTAAAAACCGCAAATGGTGATTGTATAGGCAGCGATGAGTGTTAAAATTTATTAAATAATGATTTTGCAGATTCATTCTCTACTGATCACATCAACGATTCCCCTTCGCTTGAGAGTGCCGATTACTTGGCCATAGATCTTCTTTTTTTATTACGTTGGTGTCGTTCGTATCATTGACAAACGCAAACTGTCATCTGCAGCTGGAGTGGACGGTATTAATACCAATGTTTTTTTTTCAACACTAAACAATACTTCTCAAATATTTTAACAAAATTATTTGAACAATCTAA
>JABSTQ010000917.1:0-27458 GCA_013358835.2 Ixodes persulcatus
AGCTTAACGGTAGTAGGAAGCGTATGCAGTTCAAAGGTCAGGATCAAATGCTTGGTTGGCTGCTCCTGCCCGTCTTTACGGATGGTAATCCGCTTGACGGCCACCACTGCCTGTTTCTGGAGTCCAGCCAGAATTTCATCTTCAGTGCAATCTATCAGATCAGCCTCCGAGATAACACCTCGAACACTATTCAGTGTCCGATGTGGGCTGACTTATCTGGTGTTCGCCAAGGCATGTTTGTTTTAGAAGCGTTCTGCTTTGAACTTCTGTTTCAACTTCGACAAGAAGGTTACCAGAAAGCTTTTTCGCCTTGAAAGCTTTGCCAATGATGGCATCAAGGCATTTCGACACTAGGAAAGGCGACAGTTTAGCCAGCGGTTTTTCTTCATCTAGGGATTGAAGAACAAAAAATCTTGGATACTTTGGTGGTTCAGATGCTTTTTCAAAAGTAAGTACGGAGCAACCCCTTTTAGGGGGACGCACCGTGTTGGGTTTGGAGGAGGGGGCAGCCATAAGAGGCGGAAATTCTTCAGAACCTGTGGTGTGCCGCCCACCACGGAGCCCAACAAGGGAATAGCTAACGGACCATAACAAAAAGGGCTTTGCTGGAACCGTTACACTATTAGCACTGCCCAGGTACTATAACCAAGTGTGGTTTTGGACAAGGGGTCTGTCGCCACCCAAGGTTAGCCCTTGCCGCCAAAAGAATTGAAAAAGGAAAGAAGAGAAATGAGAAGAGTGAAAAGAAGGAGAAGACAAAGGTGAAAGAAGGGAGGGGAAAGTAGAAGTGGCGACTGACTGATTCATCCTGGTCGGGCCAAGCCAGGACACCCGTCTACGAGAATCAGGGGCCGAAGCGGTGTATTGCCTCATCCGGGGGGCCCCGAAGGGTCCAAACGTACCCCGGGCTCAACTCAACCGCAAGGATCCCCTTTTCCCCGGACACGGGTACGCCACGCACAGCCAGACGTGGGTGGGCGAACCCACATGGCTCGGGGTTCGTAGTGACGCCACTCACCAAGCACCTACCGAAGTAGGTGCCCCCTGCGTGCGGGTATGGTGGCCCACGTGGCTGGGGTCCGTGGTGACGCTACTCACCAAGCACCTAGCACCTAAGGTGCAGGCGCCCCCTGCGGGGCTCGGGGTCCGTGGAGACGCCACTCTCCAAACACCTGCTTTCACAGGTGCCCCCTGCGGGGATTTTCGTGGCCTAAGTACAAGACGCTGTTTCTAAAAAAGCGACACTTCGAAAGTTTTAACTTGAGACCTGTCTGTCTCAAAGCATGTAGGACTTCTCGGAGGTGCGCAATATGTTCGGCGTCCGCCTTGCTAAGGATGATAAGATAATCGAGATAGCACAAGCAGAAGTTTAACTTCACTCTGATCATCTGCATCATGCGCTGAAACATCGCAGGAGCGTTGCACAACCAAAATGCGAAAACATTGAACTGGAAAAGTCCTTGTTGTGTGGCAAACGCCGTCCTGTCCGTCCGTCCGTCCGTCCTCTTTGTCTGACTCTTTCGTATTTTTTGGAATCTCGTGACATTGTCGACATCTCCACCTGCTAATATTCAGATGCGAGATCGATTGTGCTGAAATATTGAGCACCCTTTAGAGCTTCGATAGTGTCGTCGATTCTTGGCAGTGAATATGCGTTCTTTTGTGTGACGTTGTTCACTCTACGATAATCGATGCAGAAGCCTAAGTTCCCATCCTTTTTCTTCACCAGAACGAACGGCGCAGCCTAGGAGCTGTTCGAAGGGAGAAGTATTTTGCGTGCTTAGCACTTCATTTGTTTTGGCCGTCCGTACGTCGCGCCGGTTTAGAGGTAGGCGGCGCGAAGTTTCTTTGACTGGGTTGGCTGCACCAATGTCGATTGAATGCGCCAAAACTGATGTTCTCTCATGGGCCCTGAAAAATACCACCATCTTAGCAAAAAAATAGTAGCGTCGACCAGTTTATGTTGATCACCTTGCATCTGTAGTGATGCGGCTAGCCCATTTTGCAGCAAGGTCGGTGATAATTTCTTTCTTTTCATCGCGGAACAGGCGCTTTCTCGCGCCGTTGGCGCATAGCTCTTATCAACTGGGGCAGTGGAGACTCGCCTTCATGGTAGGCAAAGGCGTGTAGGGTTACGAGCGTTGTACCTTTAAATAAGGTGAGCAGTTCTTTAGAATGGCTGAGGACGCAAACCGGAAGCGTTTCCGGCACTGCAGAGACGCTCCGGGCGATTTCAGAACTCTTCTTTACGACGAGATCAGCGCGACGTTCAAGAAGCCCAATACCACACTGCGGCATTCGCCATTTGATGAAATGTTCGCGATTACGATGGTAGCGGTCTTCGCTTACTGGATAGACGTAAAACAAAGCCCAACGCGTTGGGTTTGGGCACAAGGGCTCTCTGGTTTTTGTTCGAGTTTTCTCTCACTGAGATCAACTCTGAATCGGTGCTTAATTAAAAAGTCTAGTACCACGACGAACGCATGCAGGATACCGAGAATAATAACAAAAGTATGGTTCACCAAGAGATCTGCAATTTCAATGTTTATCGTGGAGGTTTCCCAAACTTCGAATAATTTGTCGTTGAGACCAGTGACTTCATCACGGTGGGTGAACTCAAGTGGGGGGTTTATAGCGAATGTTGGAGCCATTTGTCGCCTCGTGGAATGGTTACTAATACACCGGAGTCGACACAGTCATGAAATATTCGATCGCTTTCCCACCCACTGTTCCTTGGGAGTGCGGAAGAATTTAGGAAGAAAGAGTTCAGCTATTATTGCTTCGCGTCCACGGTGGGGTCTGGCTGTGTGCGCCATTTAGTTTTTCTCAATTCCACGATTTACAAATGTATGGATGTCACGTGGCGCGGGCTGGTCAGGGTTTTTATACGATCTTGCGAGGTGGCCAGCGCCGCTTCACTGGAAACATCGTGGATGAAGTCTAGGAGTGTTTCTGCGAAGAAAGTGTTCGTTTTGGTTCCGGGAGTACCTCTGCTATTCAATGAAGCTGTTCATTGTAGCTTAGAGGTCAGCAACGCTGCTAGTCGATGCCGCAATGAGACGATGGGCGGGTCGTGCGCTGGCGTCAATGTAGTGACCATGGCGGCTCTCAATGCTGGTGTCCCTAGAATCGCCAGCAGCTGCCACATTCGCCAGCCAGCAGAGTGAATGGTGCTGCGTAACCACTCGGAATGGACGTACGTACAGGTACGAATGGCCCAGACGACGGAGAGGCATATTTTTTCCGCCGTTAAGTAATTACCCTCGGCCTTGGACAGTGTCTGGCTTGCACAGGCGATTACCAGCTACAATCTCTCCTGTATTTGGACAAGCACTGCGCCAAGCCTCGTGTTACCGTTCCTGTGAATTTATCTTTGTGCATGATGGTCGAAATGGCCAAGAACGGGAGGTGTGTGAAGTTTTTGTTTAAGCTCGTCGAGCACCTGCTGGTGCTCTTCTGCCCACTGAAACTTTAGGGCGTCTTTTATAAGGTATGTCAGTGGCGCCGAAAGATTTGGAACATCTCGAACGAAGCGCCTGTAGTTGGAACAGAGGCCTAGGCGTCTTCTTACAGCTTCCTCGTCTGACAGCGGGGAAAATGCGGCTACGGCGCGCGTGTTCTCGGGGTCAGGTCGAACACCAAGGCTTCTAACCACGTGGCTTAAAAATTTGAACTCACCATACGCGAACCGACATTTCCTTGGCTTGAGGATTAATCCAGCGCCCTTGATGGCTTAAAGTACGGCCCGGAGTCGTCGAAGTGCTCGTCGAAGATGCTGGCGAACACCACAACGTCGTCGAGGTACACAAGACCGCTATGCCATGTTAAGCCTGTAATCACGATGTTCATATCACGCTGGAGGGTCGCCGGAGCTGTGCAAAGTCCAGACGGCGCCACTTTATATACGTACAGTCCGTCCTGCGCGACGAAGGCACTTTTCTCCCGGTCCCGTTCTTCAACTTTCAACTGCCAGTAGTTACTTTTCAAGTTCATCGTCGAAAAGTATCGGGAGTGGCGCAAACAGGTTAAAGTATCGTCGATGCGTGGAAGCGGGTAGAGATCTTTCTTTTTTCAGCCTTGAGTCGACGATTGTCCACCAGTATCTAAGGGTTTCGTCCGTCCTCTTTACGAGCACGATTGTTGAAGCCCATGGACTGCTTGATGGCTGATGTAATCGTCGAGCCTTTCCTGAATAAGCTTTTGGATGAATTCCCTCTCTTTCAAAGAGACACGGTACAGTGACTGTTGGACTGCGTGCACGTCGCCGTCAGTAACACTGCGATGTTTCGCCACTGGTGTTTGGCGAACTTTTGCCGACGTGGCAAAGCAGTCACAGTATTCAGCGAGATCAACCAGTTGACGGCGCTTTGAAGCTGGGAGCTTGGTGTTGATGTCGAGCTCCGGAGGCGACGTGATCTTGTGCCGTGAGAAGGAGATTTCCTCAAAGATTACGGTGACCACGGTTTGATCTTCAAGCTCCTCGACGTGGCCCACGGTGGTACCTCCGTTAGATGCTGCGACTCTTCCTGATAGTTCGTCACGAAAAGAGTTGTACGTCATTCTTGGAGATCCATTACGCCTAGTGTGCCGCCAATTCCTATTTCACGGAGCGGTTGGACGCTGCCTTCCAGAAGAGATTCACCGCACGTTGCAGCATCGGTTATGATGGGTACGAAAACACTCAATCGCGGCGGCAGGTTCAAATGGTCGGCCATAACTTGTATCGCGGCTTACTTCTATTCGGCTCCACCGGCGGCAGAACAGGCTTTTGCAGCGTCAACTGGCTTGCCCCCTGGTCGATGACGGCGCCATACTCGCAGGGAAAGTTCGCTGCGAGGATAACGTTCCTGCACAGTCTTGCAGGCAGGCGAACTTCACAGTGCACGTCTCACCGTGGATCACGACGCGAGCAGTGCATCTCACGACAGTTGTAATACGGTGTTCTCCGGCGTTTCGTATTTGAAGTCCATCCCACGCCGTCGTCACTTCGCGAAAGCGGCGAGAAAGGTTCCCCCTTAAAACGGAATAGTCGGCTCCGGTGCCCACGAGTGTCGACGCGTGGTGGCCGTCGATAACACCATTCAGGTTGTTTGACACAGCAGCAGAATCGTCGCTTTCAAGCATGCCCGTGTTAAGTGGGAGCTCTGCGAAGTTCTTGGATGCACTTTTCTTCATTCATTTTCGTCAACTCCACCCCTAGGGGTTGCCGCGCTTAGTTTTCCGGTGAGTAGCGTGGAGCGACAGGCACTCTATGCAAAGGTGGAGCTCGGGCCTTTTTGAGTTGTCGCCAGTGTTGGCGGTAACGCGTTAATAGTAACTGCGTTACCGGTAACGTGTTACTGTTTTCAGTCACGTAGTAAAGTACTATTACCTTTTCAAAAAAGTCACGCGTAACCTGCTTACGTTACTTACTTTGAGAAACAGGTAACTTAGTTACGTTACTCATTACATATTCCTCCCAAAACGTAAAACAAATACACTTCATTTTTTTTTCGTGTTTTTAGGCGCCAGTTTGGCTATATTATTTAGGATTTTTGAGTCTGCGTGTTTTCTGGTGAGTATTTCGGTAGAACCGTAAAAAGAAGTAATTGTGTTCACATTCTCAATAGACAGACTTTTTTTTATATATATGGCTCTTATGCATACCTGTAACGTCAAACAATAAAACGTCTTAATTATTAATCTAAGAAGTAACTCAAAATTAACGTGCGTTACTTATTACCGGTAACGTTAACGCGTTTCTTCTATTTTGGCGTAACGTAGGATGGTAACGCATTCCTTTATACGCAACTAGCGTGTAACGTGTTTCGTTACTATTCCTTCGGTAACGCCTACGACAATGAATGTCGCACGCTCTGAATACATTGTTCCACTGTACAGCCCGCCGGCAGTTTTGCAGCCCAACACGTGCGTGTTTGTTCCCTTGGTATGCGAGCAGACTGGGTGCCGTACGCGCGAACTCTAAAGATGACAACTGTTGGACCTTATTGCAAAGGTTTTGAGCGCAAGTATAGACAACGGACAAACAAGGGCAAACAACGTGGCATTTAGGTCAAGGGTATGGGTGCCCGTGCTTCCACGCCCCTAGAGTACCTATAAAAACTTTTCGTGTGAACTCTGCAGCTCTTCTCAAACAACAACAAAAAAATAGTATTCGATGGGCGTGCCAATAAAATGTGTGTTGCTTGTTACTCTAGTGCGACGAGTGATTGAGTAAGCACTAGTCCCTACAAGCTCACCAACTTTCTTATACGCAAAAAAAAAAAATATTGAACTATGTAAGAGAAATTTTTCGTAAAGAATGCGGTAATTTTGTAGATTAATTAATTCAAACTAATCGCGGAACACGGCGCTCGTCCGAGAAGGCCGCCATGTTTGAAGGGTCGGTGTCGTTCTCTTAGTGGTGTACTCGTTTCTCGCAAAAAAAAAAAGTAATTGATAACATTAGAGTTGGTTAAAACGTATGCAAATATGTGTCTTGATTACTTAAGAAGAAACCTAATTGGCCGGTATTTGAAAAAAATTAACCATTAATCTACGATTAATTAGATTTCCGGTACAACTAATTTTTCTGCCGGTTTAAAAACAGGTCTTTTGTACTGCGTAATCTTGAATCAGAACCTCCGAAATATATAATACTTGACTACTTAATCCAATTATCTGGATAAGTCATCCCCCTGGCGGAGACTTTGGCCCAGGATTCCTCTGTAGAAAGCTCGTACAAAGAGCGCCATTAAAAAGCGGAGGGAAAAATAGTAACTGTTACAATACGTTTTAGTACTTCCAAAAATAATAAGATTACCCTTGTGATGCTTTCCTAAGGCCCGCTTCAGACAGGGCAACTTTTCCAGCAATTTTGAGGTTGCTGGCGGGTTGTTCCCTAGCTTTCCCTAGATCGACGCGAATTGCTGAGATCGGGTCCGGCTCGAACAAGTGAGCAACTCGCAGTAATTCGAAGACGTTTGAAGCGGCTGCAGCCAATCAGGGACGCGATATTTTCACGTGACACCACTGTGGTGGTGATGATGACAGCTAAAGACTTAGTTCTGGTTTGAAATGGACCGTTTTTGGAAATAAACATTTTCAGAAAAATGAGTTAGTATTCTCAACGCCGTTCAAATATATAAGAACACGTTTTTAGCGCGTAGCTGGGCGTCTAAATAGTGAAAGAAAAATCAAATTTAATAATGATGATGGCAAGTCGGAGCAATTCGGTTGCTGCGTGTGAACGTGGGCGGCCCGTGTTGCTGGTGTTGCGACGTCAAGTCGCTGGGTGAAATTGCTCCGTCTGAAGCGGGCCTAAGAAATGTATTCAAATCATTCCAAAAATACTTCAAAAAGTTATAGGTTGCATGTAATTTGAATACTGGTAATGACTACTGTACAAATCTGCGTACTCAGCACACTTTCCCTAGCGGCGCGGCGTCGCGGCCGGTGCAACTCGACCGTTCCTTTGCACGCAGTCGCGGACTTGGGATATCTCGGAGTCTCGTGCTTCGGCTTTCTCGTTTACCTTCCGCGTTTCGAGCACGTGGTTTTGAGGCGTTGACTTTGACGGCATCGCTCCCTTCGTCGGAATCTCCTATCGACGCTTTGCAGCAGCTGTGCATGGGCACCGCCATAACCTGCCTTCCATTTATGTTTCCTCTTATTACATTTACTTCACTTCATTTGGGACCACAGCAGGATAGGTTATTGCCATTTTAGATTCTACTGTGTCCTCTTCCTCAACATTGTCCTTTGTGGAAGCTCGTCAACGACCACTTCACTGGCTCGGCATCCGGATAAGACAAAAGAAGCTCAGCAATGACGGCTGTAATCTGGCACGTGTGCAAAAGCGTGGATACTCCGTTCACCTTTAAGCTGAGACTGGTAGCAAATGCCACAAGCACGGGAGCTCGAGGTCGCTGCTTTGAAGTGTCCTTCCGTGGTACGAGCTCTAGCGCTAGAAATGCACGTCTCAAAGCCAGGATCGCGGGCTAGCTGGTGCTCGTTGCTTTCGCTGCAGTCTCAGCTTAAAGCGGTCTTTAAATTATTTTCCTATTTTTTTTCCAACTGAAGACACCAACGCATCCTCCATGTCCCTAGAACCCGGAGCACGAATTTGTCTTCGCGTTATACGGAGAGCAAGTCGCCTGCTTCTTGTGCAGCAGTTGCAGTGACGTCAGAACGGTGCCGAGATCAGATTGGCTTTGATTGAAAGGATAGTGGTTTGATCTCAATGCTAGGTGCCTTGAATTCTACCCAGCATTGTTCTCGATGAGCCAATAACAGCTCGACGTTTTGAAAACATCGCAACTGCTATGCAAGAAGTATACGACACTTGCGCTCCCGATTGCCTCCAGTTTTGCCCCCCCCCCCCCTTCTTCCCCCCCTCCCAAAAAAATATAAAAAGATATTCACGTCTCTTCTCCTTCTAGACTCGACCGGACTCGGCCACCAACATGTTAAATCACGCACGTGGCGGAGACGCAAAGTATGCCTTTCTACCGGAAACGGAAGTTCTCCCAGCCGAGCGAGAGAGCCGCGTTGGACACGACCACTGTGTCGCACGGACGTATGCGCTTGTGAACAATCATTCCCCGACGAATATTTGAATCCGAGTTAGTTGCCTATGAGTGCCGTGAGGGCATTTATCACCCCTTGCGATGACCAAGTTCCACGGTGTCCTTAAGACGGACGGTGGAAGCTTGGAGTCATCGTACCGGTGCCCAAGCACTTCATAACGACAAGATTTCTCGATATGCTTTTGAGTTGAGGAGAAAAGCTCAGGAAGAAGTTGAAGATTTGTTGCATGGTTCATCTTAAGTTTAACAGAGTATAGTTCCGACGTGTCTGACACGGATCACATCAGCGATGAGAGTGATTGTTTTCAAGAAATGTTAATATTATCCTGGTCTTTTTGTCATCGACGTCAGAATTCTGCCTGATGTGACGGGTCACCAGATACATTTGATTACGATTAACAATATCAGTATAACAATAACTAAAACAATAACAATCGCTAAACTTAGTGTATAAACTAAGTCACTCGGCATTTCATGTGATATGCCATCTACCTGTTTCCTTTTGGTGTCCTATCCCGTTTAGGAAACCGCGATTCGTGTGGGAGGGATCGGGAATTAACAGCTTTTAGGGCTGCTGCGATCTCGCTCCCGAATCTCCACAAGCGTTGCACGTTCAGTTTCAGATGGAGGACACATAGCGATTGAGTTATTAAATCAAACACATGCTTACCGCCTGCTGCTGACTTCTACGGCTGATAATTCCACCATGGGCACTTTCCGGGAGCAGGATCCAAACAGAAAAATCGAAATGTTGGTTTCGCGGGGCATATGTTTAATTTCGGATTGCATATTTAATTGCCGGAATTTAAACTGACTGTCAAAAAAATGAACAACCGACTCTGTAGCCTATCTGGTGCTCCCGTAGTTTGTGCTGTACTTGAAGGATCGCGTGCTAAAAGGCAACGCAAAGGTGACCTTTTTGCGTTGCCTGTCCTCCCAAACTGAGCATATGCAGGTGTTCTGTGATTCGAAGATCGTTCGAGTAGCTTAATGACTCCCCCAATGTTTTTAGAAAAAAAAAGAAAAGAGCCGGATAGGGAAGTATTTTATGAACATGTATTTAAAGTACTATTTCAAGGAGGATTAGAAAACTTGTAGTTTACTTGAAGTGTATTCTCTTAGCATGTACCTGTACTTCACTAAAGTATTTTTCTGCTAATTTCGAAGAAAGTAAAATTCTATTCTTCAAAGTATATTTCCAAATTTTGAAACAAAATATGGCGTATTGTCATGTAAAAACGCACTATCGTCTTTGGAGCCGTCATCTGCATGGTCATTTCTCTGTTTAGTAATGGCGGCTATAACACCAATTCAAATATGTGACTTATAAGTGTGTTCTGTTAAATAGTTCGTCAGCGAGAGTAAAACAACTACTCTGTGGCGACTTGACTTTATCCAATATTTGCCGCCATTTCTGAAAAAAAAAAAAAAACTGATGCTTTTCTGATTACTTCTGGAGAAATGCAGACCAGATATGAAGGTTTAAAAAAATAGGGTATGAAAGGGCATCATTATAGGCTGTGTTCAATAGAATTTGTACTTTACTTTAAAGGTATGTTCTATTTATAGTACTTTACTTCACGTACATTGCATCCGGTGTATTACTGTACTTGAGGTACATAACATCTAATTGACTTTTTGCTTTATTTCAAATACCTTTTAGATGTAATTTACGCAAAATTATATACAAGCAAACACGCTCTGCAAAATCAAGGTCAGGCACTGCTAAACCTCAAAGAAGAAATGATACATTCACAGTAATCCACTGACCAGAAAACAAAAAGTACAAAGCTATCACGCAAACGCAGAACCAGCTATTAAAGCATTTATGTGAAAACACAAGCCGCTTTATATTTCTCTAACTTGTTTCATGTTACTATACAAAATATAAAGTAAATTCAAACGCAATTCGCTACTTTGTTATGGTAGTGTTACGATGTAACTTCGTCGTCCTCATTCAGCAATTGCCAAGATGCGCGGCCTCAGCTCGGCCCATGCCCCACGCACTGTTCCTGGTTGAGCTACTCTCTGAAAGAGCCGTTACTTTCCAGAAAGCGTTTGATTTGGATAAGGCAATGGAATCAACGACAACCCATCAATCAAAAATGAGAGACGATGTCGACAAGATCCATCAAAACTCCTCCAAACAACGCGATTCTGGATCAACGGAACAGCCGAAAAACCGGGTCCAAAATCGCTGCTACCGGTGCAACACCGATAATCATCGACCGGAGGACTGTCGCTATCGCAAGAGCACCTGCAATTACTGCAAAAAGATTGGCCATCTTGAGAAGGCTTGCATCTCAAAGAAGAGACGAGGACAAAGCAAGAAGACTCATCAAATTACTCTCACCATTGACAGTAAAACCTTGCAAATGGAAGTCGACTCCGGAGCTGCAATCACGCTCATCAGTGAAGTAACCTTTCGCAGACTATGGTCTAAAGCAGTGATGTTTCGCAGACACCTTGTAAATCGGCGGGGATCATGGAGGACCACGTTCGTGGTTAGGGGAAGGGAAATTATAGGTTAATTACGATGTAAACTTAATAAATGGATGTAACTAAGTGCTAGTGTGAAGTAGACTTCTCCTATTGACATATACACGATAAAGCGAACCCGAAAATTGGAACGTTTCTTCTTAATCTAAGAAAAAACGACTGTTATTGCCGGGATTGACTGAGGAGGCTGGGTTTCACGAACCCCTAGAATGCCTTCAAGGACCCCAAAGGGTTTGCGGACCCCCTTTTGAGAACCACTAGTCTAAAGGAACAGCGAAACTGCAGTCTGAAGAGAAGCAACTATACACCTGGTCAGGGCAAAGGCTGCCAGTTCTCGGAAAAGTTCAGGTAAACGTCCGGAAAACAACCGCCGCAAGAACGCAACTCGTCCAACTCGCTCTGAGTATCGTAAAAGGACAAGAAGCAAGTATCCTCTGCAGGGACTGGCTTGCACCGTTGGACATTTCCCTTTCTGGAGTGAACGCCGTGACCTCCACCTCACTGCAGATTGTCCTGAATAGATACCAAGATGTTTTCACCAAACTGCAGAACGGTTCTAAAGGGTAACCCATATCTATTCCAATGCAGCCGGACGCACCTCCCAGGTTCCTGGAGTGCCGTCCAGTTCCATTTTCTATCCGGGATTGATAGAACCAGTCCTATCTTCTCAGTGGGAAACTCCAGTAGTGGTAGTGAGGAAGAGGAATGGATCACTAAATCTTTGCGGTAATTATCGCAGCACAGTCAGCGCATCTGTCAAGCCTTGGACCTACCCACTGCCGACTGTACCAGAGCTCCTCACCACAATCACTACAGAGGGGAGCATTTTTCAAAGATTGACTTTGCGCAAGCCTACCAGCAGCTGCGACACGACGAAGCTACGTCTGAGGTATTGTGGATCAATACGATCGGGTATACGATCATGGGACTGTACCGCGTCAAGCGTTTGCCCTTCGGCGTATCTGTAGCCCCGGCTATCCTTCAACAATTTATGGACGTATGCCTTGCTGGGCTACCGGGCGTCGTCACATACCTTGACAACATCCTCATCACTGGCTCCACCAAGGACCAGCACTTAGAGCGACTCGAAGCAGTTCTACGACGTTTGAGTCAAGCAGACCTCAAGGTTAAGAAAGAAAAGTGCAACTTCGATATGTCGGAGGTCCAATTCCTCGGATACCAAGTGCATGCTGCAGGCATCCGGCCGACACAAGAAAAAGTCAGGGCGATTCTAGAAGCGCCAGAGCCAAAAGACAAGTCGGAACTACAATCATTTCTTGGAATGATTGCCTTCTGCAACCGGTTCCCTAGACATCGAGCAACTGTGGCCGAAAGCTTGCATCGCTTGCTCGACAAAAATGTGCCATGGTTATGGGAGTCCCGACATAAGAAAGAATACCAAGTGCTGAAGGACTTGCTCTCATCAGCAGAGCTCCTGGCGCACTACAATCCTGACAAGCCGCTCTTCTTGTCATGCGATGCGTCTCCCTACGGTGTAGGAGCCGTACTTGCCCAGCTAGAAAACTAAGGCCGCGAAGCTACCATTGCTTACGGGTCTAGAACGCTATGAAAGAGTAAAAGGAACTATGCCCAGCTTGACAAAAAAGGGCTGGCCATAGTGCTCGGAGTTAAACACTTTCATCAGTATATTGCTGGAAGGTCTGTCACAAAATACACTGACCACAAGCCTCTGCTAGGCATCCTCAACTCGGACAGGCAGATGCCACTGGTACTGTCCCCGAGAATGCTACGCTGGTGCCTGCATCTCCAGAACTATTACTATAACCTGGTTTACCGGCCCGGTGCACTCCATCAAAATGCGGATGCCCTGAGCCGTCGTCCACTGCCCAGCAACGTGGACGAACCACACGATCCAGCAGACGTCCTCATGATTGAGGCGCTCGAGACACCATCCCTCTCATCAAACGGCAAAGCCCGTCTTACGGCAAAGGACCCAATCCTGGTGAAGGTCTACCAAGCCGTCCAGTCCGGAGCCTCCAAATGCTTGACCGGAAAATAGTTCACAAGCTATATGAGTTAATTTAACGAGCTATCGACCCACAAGGGATGCGTCCTATCGGGATCACGTGTGGTTATTCCGAAGGAGGCACAGCCAGCAGCCGTAAAACTCCTGCACGCAAACCATCTAGGAGTAACAGCCATGAAACGCTGTGCACGAAGTCATCTTTGGTGGCCTGACCTCGACAAAGAAATCGACAGGTGCATCCAACTCTGCTCAAAGTGTCAGCAACAAGTATGCGCTCCTGTTGCAGCACCAAGTCCAACTTGGGAACGCCCTCAGGAACCATGGAGTCTAGTTAACATAGACTTCGCCGGTCCTTTTGAAGGAAAAATGCTTCTGATAGTTGTGGACGCATATTCCAAATGATTGGAAGTTCACATCTGCTCGTTAGCTACTGCTGTCACCGTCATTGACACCCTCTGGTCCATGTTTGCCACATTTGGCATTCCGAAAGTCGTCTGCAGCGACAATGGCAAGCCATTTTTAGCCAAGGACACCAATCAATTCCTGCAAGCCAGTAACATCCGGCACATCATAAGCGCCTCCTATCACCCGGCAACCAATGGCCACGCCGAACAAATGGTTCGGGAAACAAGGGCTTCGCAAACTTTCAGAAGGAAGTCTGAACTGCCGATTGGCACGGTTCTTGTTTAAGCACTATACAACACCAAGCTCAACAACTGGAAAACACCAGCAGAGTTGATGTTCGGACGACAACTGCTTTGCCCATTGGACAATATTCATCTGCGCGGTAAGGAAGGTGAGGAACGCTACAGGGACGCTAAGTTCAGAAATTCACGTCATCTCTATTAAGGGATTCGCGGGACAACCGAAATGGATAGAAGCTAAGGTACTCCGCCAGGTTGGTTCCCGATCATTTGAAGTAACGACTTCAGATGAAATAATACAAAAAAGACACTTCGACGACATGCGAAGTCGGTTAGCCCAACATTCGGAACAATGCAGTTGTAAAATCGTCTCGAAATTCAAGTTATACTGTTTTCGACTTGGTTCCCGATGAACAAAAATATGTATGTGCCTCAGGCCAGGAATTTTCAGAGACGGAATCCTCAAACGCGAACATCTATGATGCGTTTTCGCTTCCAGGGCCTACACCGATCATCAGGGGACAGGGCTCTGCCATGCCAAAGACTGAACCGACATCAGAAAGTTCTGAACCATTCTCCTCGTCTGTTCCGGTTCCTCTACCCAGAACACGCCCCAAGCGCGTTACAAACAAACTAGTGCGTTTTCGAGAAACTGATTAGTTTTATCGTGAAGGGGGAAGTATTACGACGGGACATCGTCGTCTTCATTTAGCAACTGCCAAGACGCGCGGCCTCAGCTCGGGCCACGCCCCACGCGCTGTTCCTGGTTGAGCTAGCGACATGTTCGCAGGGCTCGTAGCTCACCACCACTCTCTTGCAGTCTTCTCTTGTAAATAATATGTAAATAGACCACCACTTAACAGGTAGTAGTAACAGGTAGTTAGTGCCAACAACGCACGACGCTCCGGCTGAAGGCTGAGACGCTGCGACGGCTGCTGGCGGTAGCTGCCGCGGCTCTCGCGCTTTCGAGTAGACGCAACGAGAAAGCGCGAGATCTGTAGTAAGGGTTCCCGAAATCTCGTCATCGTCGTTGCGCTGTACGTATTGCAGCATGGTCTATTCGCCCTCGGGCTAACGAAATACAGTAAGGATAAAACATAAAATTCAATTTCCGCATTTCTTTTTCTATTGAGTGCCACGAGAACAAAACTTCCACACTGGTAACTTAAAATCATTCTAATTCAATGTAAAGTCACACGAAGGTTGGTGTTCGACTAGAATCTCCCGGATAATTGTTATTTTCTTAATTTGTGGAGTATCACGAGCAGTGTTTAACTCGCTTAATTGTAATCAAGACAGTTGCACCGCATGTTATGAGCCAGGCTTCAGATTATCAAAATATGGCAAGCAAGCCAGTTGTTTGAGCTACTTCTATTTAGGATTAGACACCATTGCGGCCATGTGGCAGAAACGTTTGTATAGCTGGTCGTAGTTAGGCGATTACTCTAATTTTGAAACTTCCAAATATAATCCGTAAGAAAGTAAAAGTGTTTTCCTATGCTAAAAATTTACACGAAGAAAGTTTGTTTTCTTCGTACGGCTTAATTTAATGTAGTATCGCCGCGTGCCTGGTGGATTTGGCGACGCACGCTTCTACCGAGCGAAGAAAAGGGGTTCGAAAGTTGCTAGGCCTGGTTATTTTTTATTTTGTGAATCAGAGTTCTTCTGGAAAGTTTCAGCATATTCTTTGGTGTCATCATGCGTTTTGGGTCAGAGCCTTCCAGGACTTGCACCGTGTACAAATACAGCGGTATCACGCAGCCTCAGGGCGGTTGCCCTTCCATCGGCGACGCAAAATGCGGGTACTTTTCTCCTTAAGGTTTGCAGGCACAATTTCGCCTCAATATATGTTTATTTTTAGCTATGAATTAATCTTTTTGTTATTCGTGACACAATATATAACTCCCATAACAGTCGAAATTGAGATGACTGCCGTTCCAAGCCCCCAACAACGATCGCTTAATTCATAGCTTTATTTAGTTTGCTTCGTTAGTTTTTTTATTAATTAAAAGCGGCCGCGTTTTTAAGCAAAAACAAAATTACCCTTTTAAGTTATATAAAGAGACCTGCTACATCATAAACTAGTAATTTGTAAACGTTGCAAATTTTTCTTAATCTTGATAAAAATGTTTTAAAGCACTTCGGCTGCCGGTGTAATTGCTTGTTTTTGCCTACAGATTGAAATGTATAAGAAATTAATTAGCTAAATCTCATTTTGTTTATGCTTCAATCCAAAAGCTGGGGGAAGAAATTAACAAGCATTCATACTGTTCAAACCTAAGACACTCATTAGTTTCAGGAGATCGACTTTATATAAGAATCAAAACATTCTGGCCATTTACCTCTACTAACCGATGTCAACAAGGACACGAACCCAAAACTGCAGTACCTCAAAACGTCACACGCCCTCACATAAAACGCTAAGCAAAAGAACAATATAATAATTCATTATCTTCTTGTTTCAAACTGTGGTGTTTGATATGCTGTTAGGTTGTGTTTATGTACATAAGCGAGAGTTGGAGATGTCTTAAAAATAAAATCGCAGAGCCCAAAAAGCAGTTTTACGCAAATCACGTACGCACCTCTAATATTGATAAACATGCAAACAAATGCACCTGAAGGTTTGCAGCTGAACGGAGAAGGAAAAACGAAGGAGGGGAGAAAAAGGAACACACACTGCTGTGTGCGTCTTTTCTTCCCCTCTTTCGTTTGTCGCTATACGTTCAGTTTGAAACCTTTATAAGCATGTCAAATAAACCAGCTCAGCTCCAGGCATGCAAACAAATGCATGCATTGAGAGCTAGACTGGAGGACAATTTACGAAAAGAAAAATATTGTTACATTACAATAAACTTGTGAGAGAAAAGGCGTATTGTGGGCTGCTGGTCAGGAAACCCTCGTGACCTTTTGAGGGGGGGGGGAGGGGGGAATGAGAAAGTTTCTTGGGATAAAAATTGGGTTTGGCTAGTTTCAAGGTCAGAATGAGTTCGTTGTTCTTATGTTTGTGATGTTTTCTCTGTTACTCTTGCAGGCTCTGCAGTTACCCCTTCGTTCCCTTGATGTCCTCGGTTCGAGCGGGATAACGTCGAGAAAATTTCGATGGTGATATGAAGGCGATGCCGTAAAATAAATTAGTTGCTAGGTTCGGGACGGTTAGTGTTGGTCAGTTGTTTTCCAATTTTGGTCGAAGCTTAAGAAGATAATTCGCCAGCTTGCCTACGTTTTGACTCTTTCATAGTACACTTTATTCTTAATTTGTGCGTGGCGAGGTCTGTCAACTAGTATTTTACGATGTATTAAGATTTACACACGTTTTCTGAATTTTCATATACATTCTTGAAGTTCACTTTTACAGATCACACAATGAACCCTGTGTGTTCAGTAAACATGGAACATCTACCAGATTATATTTCGCACTTAAAGAAAAATATTGGTCGCTTTTCTTTTAGTTATATATAACCCCGTCCCTTTCTTGAGGAATCGCGAGCCTTACCAAAAACCCCAAAAGATTAACACTATTTGTTAATACGCCCGGTCGCCCAGTTGCGTCAACAACGTAGAAAATATTAGGTCCATTGGCAAGATATATGTACTAAAAAAATTACTTTACAATCTCGCTGTCACCTCAAGAACAAAAGTGAGCGTGTCCATCCTGCAAGTTTATTGGTCACATGTTACCTCACGGGTTCATTGGCTCTACATTATACTCCTTGAACGAGTTCACAGCAAATAAAGGTCTTCGTTTTGGCAGCGCAGTGAAACTTTTTATTTCCAACTAGATAACTGAGAAATGCCCGTAATATGAACGATACGAATTCAATTCACCACGTGAATCAAAGATCGGTGTATAGTCGCCACCAGCGACTGATGGCCAGCGTACCAACCTGGCAAAGTTAACCGCTCGAGCGGCGTTGGTTGGAACACCAGAACGAACAGAACGAAGTTCCTCCTCTCGGGACTACTTCAGGAACCATGTAAGCGGAACTGTCCTGTAAATCCAGACCATATACCAGACGAGACGATATATTTTAAACGCTTGTTCTTAGATGCGCAGGCAGCACAGACTAAAAAGACATCGAAGAGTTTGCTAATCTCACTGCCAACTTTTCAGGCATTAGTGGTAGCTCTATTTACGTGGCAACGAAGCTACGAAAACACAATTAAATAACCGCCCGAACGATTGCAGTAAATGGAGGATGGCTGACTACGACGTGTTCACCCTTTTGGCTGTGATAACCTGCATGTAAAATCTTTCACATCGAAACATATCTTAGAAGTATAGGATATCTCCACAGCCCTTAGAGAAAACGACGTGCCCCCACCGGCCTCTGAGTCTCCTCTCTTCTGTCTGCTGAGAAATGTGAACTTCAAGAAATTGCAACGGACTCTCAATTCTTCTCTAAGGCGCGCTCACACTTGCAAGTCGCAACTGTCAAGCAACAGCTTTTCTCGCTTAAGCGACAGTCGGGGTCGCAAACGCGACCGGTTCGGGGGCGGTCGCTTCGGCCGACTCGGCCATCGGTATGAGAAATCGGTCGAAGCGACTGCCCCAAACCGATAGCTTCTCCGACTGCGACTGTCGCTTTTGTGACAAAACAAAAGGCGCCTCGCATTTTTTTTTTTTCACACTCAGAACTTCTGCGATAGAAGCAACCGACATGTCCATTGAACGCCTCGGTTCGCCGAGAGCAGGCATGGATACGAAACCATGGAGGTCTGTGCGGCTGCTTCTATCATAACTATCAAAAAGAGTAGAAATTAATTTGTAAAACGCAGTACCCCTATTTGAATGCGCGCCCAAAAAAGAACTCGGCCTGGCAGCAAATTCGCGTCTTGGCTGGATAGATACGTATTGTTCCCCGGAAGCACGAGTGAGTGCACGCCAATGTTGCGATCGTGCTTTCTTTGTAAGGTTTCGAAGGACCCAGGAATATACGACGAGTATTTTTATTATGGCAAAAACGACGCAGGTGTAGGTATACGAACAAAAAATTGGAAAGCAGCAGAATGCGCAGCCGAGCTGCCTCGACAAGGACGGAATTAAAGGCGGCTCTTGAGAGCGAATTCCCTAAAGCGACTCCCCGATCGCCCGCAGTATGAAGGTCGGTGGTCGCTTGTCGCATGTAGCAATGCGGTAGTGCGACTGCTGCGAGTCACATGGGTGAACGCACCTTTAATCGAGGAGGAGGGCATCGATGAGTTGAGACGGCGGTAACAGAGATCAATCCCGAAGCAAAGAAGCAAGGTCCCTAATGTTCCTTATCGGGATGGGACTTCGGTCAACTCCAACCTTACAATCCGCCACCTTCAGGAGGTTGCACGGAGCATGCGCCCCTCTTCTCTGGCATCACCTTTCATTTATTACAATTCTCTTTGTGAACTGGTTGAAAATAAATCTGTCATTCCGTTCGAGACTGAGCCTCGAAGGGGGCGACACAATGCCCACCCAATGTGTGGCGTTTAAATGATCCCACTATACTCCATTCACCCTTAAGCTGAGACTACAGCCAAAGCTAGGAACGCGAGCTAGCCCGCGTTCCAGGCTTTGAGACATGCCTTTTTAGTGCGAGCGCTCTTTGTGTGGAAGAATGTTTCAAAGCCTCGATCTGGTGCTGTGGCGCTTGTATTATTGGCTGCAGTGTCAGCTTAAACAGGTCATAAAACGATATCGTGTTGGAATGTTCATAACGTTGCACAGGCGTACTGGTCTATAGTCTGGCCCAAATATACTCGCAAAGACCGCCACTGATTCAGAAGCTTCTTTTTCGCAGTGAAATTGCGAGAATAGCGAGGATAAAATAGGACTATTTCTTTCAGTCCTGCCTTCGTAAAGCTCGATGACGTAATTGTGGGATCAAAACCACCCGCCTGATGACAGTCGAGCGCGGCTCATGGATTGGACACGAGAACTGCGTGAGACTTCGACTTCAGTTTGTAACATTATGCCTCAAAAGACACTAATATAGTGACTCGTGTCCAACAACTGCGGTGATGAGAATAGCCGAACTCTAACAATGCCTGAAACTCAGCACGCGTTTCCTACTTTGCCAACCCCAGCGCGTTGCTATGATTAGCGTTGGCGGCATAGGATAGCACCAGGCCACGTGGCAGCTTGTTCTGGCTTTGAGTTCAGTGGATGAACCATGGTCATATTTCTCGAATTTTTTTTACGGGTGGTATTTGCCTAGATACATAAAAAAACAAAAAACCACGGCAAGTTTATTTAGTTATTAACGTTAGGGATCGATATTGAGCAGTATTTAGCGAAACTAGAAAAACCGTTTCATGGCTCCTTTAAGGTTGAGCGGAGTAGAATACGCGAATGAATGCCGGAGCCCTTCCTTGTCAAGCGCATAGTGGTGATTTGTACAGGTAGTGCCACACATTTTCAAGTTGGGGTTTAATATCAGCATTCTGAATCCAGCCCGACCAAGTGAACGAGAATGGTATACGCAGGGCCGCTAAAACAATTTTGTACACTGCAGTCCATCTAACACGAAAAAGATCTGAGCCGGTATCCTTCTAGACAAATTACAAACGTTCCACGACCCAACTGTAAAGACAAACACGCATAAAAAAAGCCTCCGGGCAGCTTTGCGCTAGGGCGCTTCAATGTGCTTTTGTTTTGAAGTGATTCTATTACTGTTATACCCTCCAAAAACTTTTCGTGGCATTTCGAAAGAAGTGAAGACTACGTGTGCTCAGCTTTGATGGGCACTCAAAAATGCGCATGTGCACTTGCGCCCATAGCTTTGACTGCGTAGCCACAGAGAAGTTGTCCGGGAGTACTCCATTACAATATTTAGGATTCCTCAGCCCAGCGTGCGATCTAGCAGAACATCACGCGCCATACGCGCGAACGCAGAAAATAAAACCGGTAAGGAGCCTTTTTTGGGAAAAAGTCTATAGGGAGTATTCACTGGACGCCATATTTGAGGGTGCTGTTAAGAGCGCATGCTCAGAACGAGCTCACATCAATAGGCTGCTAAGACCGGCACTCTTCATTGTGCGGAATGCACGTTGCAAAACAACTGTGGAAGCTCGCCACCAGCACGCGCTCAGCATTCGCGCACACAGCTATGGCCGCCAGTGAATACTCCCTATACACTCTGTTCACGCTTAAGCTGAGACTGCAGGCAAAGCTAAAAGCTCAAGCTAGCCCGCGCTCCTGGTTTTGAGACATCCATTTCTAGCGCGAGCGCTCGTTCTGCGGAAGAACGCTTCAAACATAGCCTCCTCTATACGCGTCAAAGCAGCGACCTCGAGCTCTCGTGCTTCTGGCATTGGCTGCGGTATCATCCAAAGGGTGAACTGAGTATAGAATCCCGCGGCCGACAACACGGCCCACAAACTAAAAATAAATAATTGGAAACCGAATGACACCGTGGCACTACCAATGCCAATACCTAGGGTGCCTTCATGTGCGCTTTGCTTAGGGTGGAGACATCTGGCCATTCTGTCTCACACTTTTACTTTTCTTTTTTGTTCAGAAGCGCGTGAAAGTGCGTGTCACTGCACGCGTTTGTGGCGCTGACTGTGCTATGGCGACATTTTGTTTCCGTCGATTTTTTGTATTTTCCCCGTGAGAGCGTCTGTCGGCATCGAGTACTAAAGGGTGGCATCACCCTAAACAAAAGGACATTGAGGCACCCTACCAAAACCTCATGACGGAGATAATTTTTCACGTCCTTCAGAGCAAAATAGGAACAGAAAAGCGTAGCGAGCAAAATGGTTACATGCACATGAAAGCAGAAAGCGTTCACTGCTTGCACGAAAATGGCCCACGATTTTGTTTTCCACCGCTTTCCTAGCAGAATAATTGTTGAACACAGCACGAGAGGGCGTCACTTCTGATAAGAAAAACAACAACGAAACGGCAGATAGACCGATCTCACTAGGCGTTCGGCGCATGCCCGACGCCGCCATAACTTTACTTCACAGGGGGCAGAGGGCCGTGCATGCGAGGGCTCGTGCCGTCTCGTGCTCCACTCGCGCAGAGCTCCAGCGAGGTTGTCGCACGTGCAGAAAGACTAAAGTTCCCTCGATGCATTGCGGCAGCGGTGGCGTAGTCAAACTGGCTGGTGAGATCGGTCTATTGACAAGATGCGGGCAGAGAATCCCGTAAAAGTAGCAAGCCAGGTGTTTATGTTTCGGCTATGTACCGGATATAACGCCCTTTCGGTCAAAGGTGTAAGGGGGACAAGTGCCTAAGTATGTTAACGCACCGTAGCTCTGAGCATGTAGAGCGAAAGCTCGCGCTGCACAACCCAGAGATCCTGAGTGCAATCCCAACCCTTTCAGTCCCCACACCCGCCTGTTCGGATCTCAATGAGCATCATACCTTCATGCGGCTGTGTATCACTACTGCTTAATGCACGTCAAAGCGACGATGCAACGATTTTTGTACTTTGCACAAATGTATTGTGAAAAAAAAGAAACTGAAACACCCCTTAGTTTTTCACCACGCGTAATCAAAGCCGCAGAAAAAGAATTACAGAAGAACGAGCAGAGCTTACCCCCTCAACTCGCAGCCAGAACAAGCGGGCACGTGATCTGGAGCCGATTATATGACGACAATGTTTATTATAGCCACGCGCTGGGGTTGCCAAGGCACACGACATACGCTGAGTTCCAGATATTGTTATAGTTCGGCTATTGCCGTTATTGCAGCGATTGGACAAGGGTCATTACCCGAAGGCTTCTCGAGCTATCGATTATCACAAGCCCGAATTGAGTGCTCACGCAATGCTCGGGTCCAATCTCCGAGCCGCATAGCCGCATTCAAATATCGTCACTGGGCGGTACTGCGACCACCCAGCTACGTCATCAAGGTTTGCGAAGGGGTGATTGAGTGAAAACGCCTGATTTTGTCCTTGAAATTACACCGCAGCAAAGGAGTTTCTTGGCCAGTGGCGTTCCATGTGCGTATTCTTGAGCCCCACCAGTGCCAGTAACCTCGTGTAATGTGAAAAACATTGAAACTGAATATCGTTGCACCACCCCTTTAAAGGGGCTATGCAACGACATCGGGTAGGAATATTTCTTACTTTACACCAGCTTCCTAGCACTAGTGGGACCCAAGAATACTCGAACGCAACACCACTGACCAAGAAGCGTCTTCGTCGCGGCGGAATTCAAAGGATGAAAGCGGAGCTTTTCTTTCAGTCTCTCCTTCCAAAGCCGCCTTTTGCTCCTTCGCGAAATTTGATGACGGAGCTGTGGGGACAATGGCAACAGTACGATCCCCGGGAATGCGTCATCGAGCTTTGCGATCCCAGCTGTGACGATATTTAAATGCTGCTCACGCAGTGGACGCGAAGACTGCCTACGCATTCGATCTGGGCTCGTGACAATCGATGCCTCGACATGCATTCGGGTAGTGGCCCGTGTCCAATCGCTGCAACGACAACAATAGCCGAGCCATAACAATGTCTGGAACTCAGCGCGTGTCCTGTGCTTTGCCAACCCCAGCGCGTGGCTAGAATCAACATTGGTTGGCGGCATATAATCGGCTCCAGATCACGTGGCCGCTTGTTCTGGCTGCGAGTTGAAGGGCTGTTGAAGGGGCGAACGGTGCTCGCGTTTTCTTTAATTTTGCCTGGAACTTCTATTGCGTGGGGTGAAAAACGAACGAGTGTTTCATAGGTCATTAACGTCAGGGATCCGTTTTAAGCGGTATTTGCGCAAAGTACAAAAATTGTTGCATCGCCCCTTTAAAGAGCACAGACTATAGCAGCCCTACTTCAGACTAAATTTTTTATCTACATCTTAAGGCGGCGGTCCCACGGCGGCCATCTTGAACAAGCCATTAGTTCAACCACTAGATGGCGGCACTCATCCGTGTGGCCCTAGTGTGGCCAGAAAACAAGCTCGTGGCAGTGATGTTCCTCCTCTGCTCTTAATTTCCTCCTTTCTGCTGCTCGCCCCTGCACGTTCAACGCTCAGCGCGTGCTCCCGCTGACACAAATGCCAGCAAACGTGTCAGTGGTGGTAGCAGTGCCCAGTTCGCGACCCGATCGAGAGTGCCTAGCTCGAGATCGAGAGGCTCACAAGCCGGTAGCTATCGTTTTAACTATTCAAGAATTAAAAACATAGTCAATCAATCAGTGAAGAATGTTATCAAACGTTAAAGAACATATATAAGACATGCCTTGTCAGCATTTCGTTAATGAAAGATCTTTTGGACGACAAAACGTTTAAACTCATTTCCGCTGTAAGTCAGAGTGCAGCCGACATAACAGGTCAATGAGGCCAATCAAGCAGAACCAAAAAACACTATGTCACGGAGCTCAACATCCTATAGTGCGTTTGTTGTCACCGGTCAAAGCAATCAAGCGCAAACCATGCACTATAGCCTTGCGCTTTTAGAATGCGTGTTTGTGCTTGAGTATCTTATAGTCTTTGACTGCATTTTGATCTATAATATAACAAGCAATAGCAGACTTTTTTTTTTTTTTTACAAGACGGGTGTTCAGAAGGGCGCTTTATATAACTCATCATTTTGATGGTAGTTTGATTAAACTTGAATACCAATTATCTGACCTTATAAATAACCACCCTAATATTGTTGAAATAGTACGCCGAGGTCGAAGACTCTGCATGTTCAAGAAAAGAGTAAAAGTGTATTTTGTAGCCCAAGTGGCTTACATTTTGTTAGGCGAGAGGGTAGCAGATTTCAAAATGTATTTTATGGTGCTTTTGATATTTTTTGCATTATTATTTAGGTCTTTTTATAATTTGATGTTGAAAAAGATATACCAACCTGTTACATGTATCTTATTATATATATTTTCTGTTTGATTGCAACAGATATGAAGAATTTTACAGTAACGCTGACATTGTATGCTAATTAATGTGATCTCAATGATTTCGATGGGAATGATTTCCATTTGAAACGTTTGATGACGTTGATATTAATTATGATAACTACGATGTTTAGCTGATGTCAATTTTATTATTTTATGCATAATTGATTTTTATACTGACACTGGTCCTGTACACCGTTGAATGCTGTAAAAAGGGGCTGATGGCCTGGTCAGAAGACTTTTAATGCGAGAAAAGTATTTGCCCCACCACGCGAAAATCCGGCGGCGGCGGCGGCGGTGGCATGATTAAGCGATGGTACCAAAAATGGCCGACGGCGCAAAGGGTAAAAACACGTCAGAAATGCTCAAATTGACGTCAAACTTTTCACGAAGGTTCCTATAAACAAAGTAAATGAACGACTTTCGAAACAAACTCTGTTACATTTCGGTCTGGATGGGAATCGAATCCGGGCCTCCGGGGTGCGAGACGAGCACGCTTCCCCGACTCCACGGCGGCTCCAAGGTCCTGGCTGACTAAGGTGTGCCTAGTGCGTGCGTCATTGCACACGTCCCGTCGCAACCATCTGGCTGACTAAAGGTGTGTCTAAGTGCGTGCGTCATTGGGCACGTGACGGTGCAGCCAATGGGGAGAAGGTGGCGCCACGTCATGAGTGTATAACATGAGCGCGCTGTTTCCCGCGCGTCACACACCGAATCAGCAAAAATAACGCATGTCGAAAAATTAATCGAAAACTTTTCACCAAAAGGACTGCAATGCTTTGATATTCCCACACGTAAGCAATCAAAAGTGTCTGTGCGGAATTTTCTTTTGTATTCTTTTGCCGCAGCCCCTCAGACACATGTATGTCTGGAAATAAGGATTATTATTATTATTATTATTATGAACTCACGTACAAAATATTTATTTTTATTTTTACAACATGTTCACGGGAGAACCGCCATGCGGTCGGGACCATCTAAATTTCAGTGTGTCTTCACGTTCCTATAGCCGTCTGCACGTTCACGTTCAAATGGAAAAACACCGTAGACCGTCTTCTCTTTTCAAATGACAACGAACCGAAGCAGGCACGTAGCCAGGGGGGGGGGCATGGAACCCGGCCTTCCCCCGAAATCTTCCATTTTGCTGAAACCTCCTCTCCCCCCTCCACCTCATACAGCATTTTGTCATGGGCACCCCCCTCCCCCTCCCCCCCCCCCCCCCCCCTGAAACAAAATCCTGGCTACGTGCCTGAACCGAAGACCACATGAAGTGGTGAGTAGTGACAACTCAGCCATTTTTCCGCCCAATCGTTTTTTTATGCACTTTGAAGTGCGCGCAATCCGGTGTCACTCAGTTCGAGCCCGTAGCTTTGGCTAGTGCATAGACGCCATTTTACCGCCCAAATCACGCACCGAGTGCGCGAGAGCGTCACGCGCTGGCACGTTCAAAGCAACAATAGATATCTTCACCCTGAGACAGACAGACATGTAGACAGCCTAGGCTAGAGTGAACAGGCATGATCTCTTACGGCCATTGCACCGGGAGTAGTTGCTCCCTGCGGCGGCAGCTTGGAGGGGTCGCTGTAACCCTACCGCTCCTACAGTGCTTTAATTCCTTCTGAGAGGCACGTCCTCCTAACTGTGTTGTCCTCTTTGCTCGGGGGTTGAGTTGGATAAGTTTCTAGAGTAATTGGACCTACAGGTCGTGAGGCCAGCTGCCTTCGGGGACTTATGCGGAACACGTCTTTCTCTTTGTCTCCTTAAGAAACAAGTTTGTATAGACAAGAATTTAATTATTGTAAGCCGAAACTTATTTCAATCTGCTCACTACAGTTATTTCAAGCAAGTATAAATGCACACATTTTCCATCGCATTGGTCGGGGAACAGTTGTTCAGGATGGCTCAGGCGGCGTTGGGCATGGTTCTGTGGTCGCACCCCTACGCGGCTAAAGAAGTTCCATTGCTCCTCGGCGAGAGTGAAGGCCACAAGGAAACCGCTCTCTATACTTCGTTTCACCTTATGTGTGAGCGAAGGCGAAACTGGAAGCGCGAGCACGGAAGCTCCGTGCGTTCAGGCTTTGCTCGAGCGCGCGAGCTGCGGAGAAATCCAAAAAGCGCTGGTCTCGCGCTTCTAGCTTTGGCTTCGCTCGCAAATAAAGTGAAACGAAGTATAGCCCGGTCATGGAAGAAAATGTCAGGGCAGCACTGAGCATCTCGCTTGATTTTATTTCGCAATACTCATTGCGGGGAGTCAGAAAAACGAAAGAGAAGCGCGAGGAAACTTCACGAGTTGTGATCCTGGACCGGCTTGCTAGAACAGCGTCTCACCTGAGACTGAGTGAAAGAAAGCACTGCAAAAGGTTGGACGCACGACTGTCTTGAGACGCGGCTTGAGTCCCGCTCAGCTCGAGCGCTGGTTTTGGCATTGCTTTCTTTCCCAAAGTCAACTGAGACGCTGATTCTAGCAAGTCTGACCTGGCTGCTTATAATTAGTTGCAAAGGACAAGAGTCCTGGTTGGTGTAAACGCAAAGTGGAAGCCTGGAGTCGTTGCATTATTAAACCAACACCATGAAAGTTTATCGTCTGACATTGTTCTTATTTGAAAAAAATGAAATAAACATTAATCCAAAGAAAGACGACCGTAGTGAGGGTTCCGCACATGTGGCAACGCTTTGATAGGGCACTGCGTGGAAAGGGGGTTTATTAGACCCTTTTCCTGAGCCTCAGATTTGAACCACGATGACTGGCTGTTGTTGCCTTACCATGAGGACCAGTCACTGCGGTTTACACATAACACTCTCCGTAAGTTTTCTACAAGTAGAGTAACGTTAAAACTGAAAATCTGAAATTCCTGCACGATGGCGAACAAAACAGAACCAGAGGGGTTGGAAAGCTGGAACCTTAAAAACAAAAATGTCGGGTAATATCTTGGAGTGAAGAAAAATAAATTCCCCT